>JASEVX010001349.1:0-17950 GCA_031761405.1 Serripes groenlandicus | reverse complement strand
GGCCCTGGATCGCTCACCTTAATTATACAATGTACTATAATGCAAAATACATCAGGACAATTATTCTGAATGCAACCTCCACAGTGTTACAAGATTTTCCTTCATTTGGCCTAGTGATCTATATTTTTTTTAACTGATATGACCCACATTCCAACATGGACTAGATATTATCAAGACAACATTCTGACAAATTTTCAACTTGCTCAAAGTAAAAATGCGGCCTCCGGAGTTGAACAATATTTTCCTTTATTGACCTTGTTTCTGACCCTACATGATCCATATTCGATCTTGGCTTAGATATCATTTAGATAAACATTCTCATAAAATGTCAAGCTGCTGTAGCAAAAAATGTGTCTTCTACAGAGTTAACAAGATGTTCCTTCAATTTGCCTAGTGACCTAGTTTCTGACCCAATATGACCCATATTCGAACTACCTAGATATCTTTAAGACAAACATTCTGACAAAATTTCAAACTGCTGAAGCAAAATTGCGGCCTCTAGAGTGTTTAACAAGATTTTCCTTCAATTTGGCCTAGTGACCTAGTTTTTGACCCCACATGATCCATATTCGAACTTGGCTTAGATATCATTTAGATAAACATTCTCATAAAATGTCAAGCTGCTGTAGCAAAAAATGCGTCTTCTACAGAGTTAACAAGATGTTCCTTCAATTTAGCCTAGTGACCTAGTTTCTGACCCAATATGACCCATATTCGAACTACCTAGATATCTTTAAGACAAACATTCTGACAAAATTTCAAACTGCTGAAGCAAAAATTGCGGCCTCTAGAGTGTTTAACAAGATTTTCCTTCAATTTGACCTAGTGACCTATTTTTTGACCCAACATGACCCTTGATCGAACTTGACTTACATATCATCAAGAAAAACATTCTGATAAAGTTTCATCATGCTAAAGTTAAAAATGCAGTATCCAGAGTGTTAACAAGATTACCCTTCAATTTGGCCTAGTGACCTAGTTTTTAACCCGGCATATTCGAACTTGCCTAGATATCATTTAGATAAACAGTCTGACCAAATTTCAAGCCGCTTAAGCAAAAAATGTGGCATCCAAAGTGTTAACAAGATTTTCCTTCAATTTGGCCTAGTGACCTAGTTTTTGACCCTGCATGACCCATATTCGAACTTGACCTAGATATCATTTAGCTCAACATTCTGACCAAATTTCAAGATGCTGAAGCAAAACATGCGGCTTCTACAGAGTTAACAAGATTTTCCTTCAATGTTGGCCTAGTGACCTAGTTTCTGACCCAATATGACCATATTTAAACTTGACCTAGATATATTTAAGACAAACATTCTGACAATATTTCAACATGCTCAAGTTGAAAATGTGGCCTCTACAGTGTTAACAAGATTACCCTTCAATTTGGCCTAGTGACCTAGTTTCTGACCCGATATGACCCATATTCGAACTTGACCTAGATATTATTAATGACAAACATCTGACAAAATTGCTGCCTCTAGAGTGTTAACAAGATTTCCTTCAATTTGACCTAGTGACCTATTTTTGACCGACATGACCAGGTTCGAAATTGATACCTACATAGTCATCAAACACAACATTCTGATAAAGTTTCAACATGCTCAAGTTGAAAATGTGGCCTCCAGAGTCTTAACAAGATTTCGCTTCAATTTGACCTATGAGCCTCGTTTTTTGACCTCTATAGGCCCAGTTTCAGAATCTTGTCCAAGATTTGATGAGATGAATGTTCTGATACACTTTCATGAGATTGGATGCAAAATTGTAGCCTGTAGAGTGTTAACAAGCTGAAATGTTGACGACGCACGACGCTCGACGGACACGGACGGACGCCGGACAAAATGTGATCACAATAGCTCACCTTGCACTTCGTGCATAGGTGAGCTAAAAAATAAAGGAATTTGGAGGGGGGTTCACTTACCATGGCCATATTTAAATGACCCCCCTATTTTTTTATCTGATACACTATTTCATTGTTCTATTTATAGTTACAAAGTCAATAATAAACTGTATTGATTTAAAATTTAGTTTTATCGGTGAACTATAAAAAAAAAAAAAAGGAATTTGGAGGGGGGTCACTTTACCATGGCCATAGTAAAATGACCGCCCCCGACCCCCCCTATTTTTTTCATCTTATACTATTTCATTGTACTATTTATAGTTACAAAGTCAATAATAAACTGTATTGATTTAAAAGTTTAGTTTGATCGGTGAATTATAATAAACAAGAGGGCCATGAGTGGCCCTGGATCGCTCACCTTAATTATACAATGTACTGCAATGCAAAACACATCAAGACAATTATTCTGAATGCAACCTCTACAGTGTTAACAATCTTTCCTTCATTTGGTCTAGTGATCTATATTTTTTTACCTGATATGACCATATTCCAACATGGACTAGATATCATCAAGACAACATTCTGACAAAGTTTCAACTTGCTCAAAACATTCTGACCAAATTCCAATCTGCTGAAGCAAAAAATATGGCATCCAAAGTGTTCACAAGATTGTCCTTCAATTTGGTCTAGTGACCTAGTTTTGACTCAGCATGACCCATATTCAAACTTGGCCTACATATTATCAAGAAAAACATTCTAATTAAGTTTCATCATGCTGAAATTAAAATGCAGTATCCAGAGTGTTAACAAGATTACCTTTCAATTTGGCTTAGTGACCTAGTTTTTAACTCGGCATGACCATATCCGAACTTGGCCTAGATATCATTTAGACAAACATTCTGACAAAATTTCAAGCTGCTGAAGCAAAGAATGCGGCATCCAAAGGGTTCTCAAGATTTTCCTTCAAATTGACTAGTGACCTAGTTTTTGACCCGGCATGACCCATATTCGAACTTGGCCTAGATATCATCAGCTCAACATTCTGAACAAATTTCAACATGTTGCTTCTACAGAGTTAACAAGATTTTCCCTCAATTTGGCCTAATGACCTAGTTTCTGATCCAATATGACCCATATTTGAACTTGACCTAGATATCTTTAAGACAAACATTCTGACAAAATTTCAAGCTGCTAAAGCAAAACATGCATCATCCAAAGTGATAACTAGATTTTCCTTCAATTTGGCCTAGTGACCTAGTTTTAACCCGGCATAACCCATATTCGAACTTGACCTAGATACTTTTTAGACAAACATTCTGACAAAATTCAAACTGCTGAAGCAAATATTGCGGGCCTCTGGAGTGTTAACAAGATTTTCCTTCAATTTGATCTAGGACCTTTTTTTGACCTGACGTGACCCATGTTCGAACTTGACCTACATATCATCAAGACAAACATTCTGATTAAAGTTTCAACATGCTCAAGTTGAAAATGTGGCCTCAAGAGGGTTAACAAGATTTCCTTCAATTCGACCTAGTGACCTAGTTTTTGACCTCATATGGCCCAGTTTCGAACTTGTCCAAGATTTTATGGAGATGAACGTTCTGATAAACTTTCATGAAGATTGGATGCAAAATGTAGCCCATAGAGTGTTAACAAGCTCAAATGTTGACGACGCACGACGGACAGACGCCGGACAAAATGTGATCACAATAGCTCACCTTGCACTTCGTGCATAGGTGAGCTAAAAAAAAAGAATTTGGAGGAGGGTCACTTTACCATGGCCATAGTAAAATGACCCCCCCCCCCCCTATTTTTTTCATCTTATACTAGTTCATTGTACTATTTATAGTTACAAAGTTAATAATAAACTGTATCGATAGTAAAATGACCTCCACCTATTTTTTTCATCTTATACTATTTCATTGTACTATTTATAGTTACAAAGTCAATAATAAACTGTATTGATTTAAAATTTAGTTTTATCAGTGAATTATAATAAAAGAATAAAGGAATTTGGAGGGGGGGTCACTTTACCATGGCCATATTTAAATGACCCCCACTATTTTTTTCCTCTGATACACTATTTCATTGTTGTATTTATAGTTACAAAGTCAATAATATACTGTATTGATTTAAAATTAGTTTTATCGGTGAATTATAATTTAAAAAAAAGGAATTTGGAGGGGGGGGGGGGGTGGGGGGGGGGGGGGGGGGGGGGGGCATTTTACTATGGCCATAGTAAAATGACCCCCCTATTTTTTTCATCTTATACTATTTCATTGTACTATTTATAGTTACAAAGTCAATAATAAACTGTATTGATTTAAAATTTAGTTTTATCAGTGAATTATAATAAAAACAAGATGTGTTTGTGAAACACTGATGCCCCCAATGGCAACATCTAGGTCAAAGGTCAAGGTCGCCAGGTCAAAAATGTTGGTACTGACAGAAAGGTCATGTCACAAGGAATACACATGTGAAATATGGTAGCCGTACCTGTTATGGTTCAAAGTAGTGGTCAAGGTTAAAGGTTTTTTTCGAGAATGGCAACATCTAGGTCAAAGGTCAAGTCGCAAGGTGAAAATGTTGGTACTGACAGAAAGGTTATGTCACAAGATATACACATGTGAATATGGTAGCCTTACCTGTATGGTTCAAAAGTAGTGGGGAAGGTTAAAAAAAAAATTGAGAAATGGCAACATGTAGGTCAAAGGTCAAGGTCGCAAGGTCAAAAATGTTGGTACTGACAGAAAGGTCATGTCACAAGGAATACACATGTGAAATATGGTAGCCGTATCTGTTTTGGTTCAAAAGTAATGGCCAAGGTTAATTTTTTTTCGAGAATGGCAACATCTAGGTCAAAGGTCAAGGTCGCAAGGTCAAAAACGTTGGTACTGACATAAAGGTCATGTCACAAGGAATACACATGTGAAATATGGTAAGCCGTACCTGTTATGAGTTCAAAAGTAATGGCCAAGGTTAAAGTTTTTTCGAGAATGGCAACATCTAGGTCAAAGGTGGTCAAGGTAGCAAGGTGAAAAATGTTGGTACTGACAGAAAGGTCATGTCACAAGGAATACACATGTGAAATATGGTAGCCGTACCTGTTATGGTTCAAAAGTAATGGCCAAGGTTAAAGTTTTTTCGAGAATGGCAACATCTAGGTCAAAGGTCAAGGTCGCAAGGTCAAAACATTTGGTACTGATCAGAAAGGTAATGTCACAAGGAATACACAAGTGAAATATGGTAGCCGTACCTGTTATGGTTCAAAAGTAGTGGTCAAGGTAAAGTTTTTTTCATGCAGACAGGCAAAAACTACATCTAGGTCAAAGGTCAAGGTCGCAAGGTCAGAAAATGTTGGTACTGACAGAAAGGTCATGTCACAAGGAATACACATGTGAAATATGGTAGCCGTACCTGTTATGTTTCAAAAGTAATGGCCAAGGTTAAAGTTGTTTTCGAAGAATGGCAACATCTAGGTCAAAGGTCAAGGTCAAACATTTTGGTACTTACAGAAAGGTAATGTCACAAGAATACACATGTGAAATATGGTAGCCGTACCTGTTATGGTTCAAAAGTAGTGGTCAAGGTTAAAGTTTTTTTCGTGCAGACAGGCCAAAAACTACATCTAGGTCAAAGGTCAAGGTCGCAAGGTCAAAAATTTGGTACTGACAGAAAGGTCATGTCACAAGGAATACACATGTGAAATATGGTAGCCGTACCTGTTATGGTTCAAAAGTATTGGTCAAGGTTAAAGTTTTTTTTGTGCAGACAGACAGACAGACGTGCAGACCAACGTGCAGACAGACAGACAGGCCAAAAACTATATGCCCCCCGAATCGGAGATTCCGGGGGGGCATAAAAATAAAGGAATTTGGAGGGGGGGGGGGTCACTTTACCATGGCCATATTTAAATGCCCCCCCTTTTTTTTCATCTGATACACAATTTCATTGTTCTATTTATAGTTACAAAGTCAATAATAAACTGTATTGATTTAAAATTTAGTTTTATCAGTGAATTATAATAACAAGAGGGCCATGATGGCCCTGGAATCGCTCACCTGATTTTTTTTTTTTCACTTTAGCTATATAAGCCCCGCCCCATGGCAGCCATAGTTTCCGACCAATCAACTTGGCTTGAAGGAATCTGATAGAGGGTCACCCTAGGAACATTTCTACAAAATTATTTGAAAATCTGCCAGACACTTTTGGAGGAGAAGATTTTTTAAGTTTTCACTACAGCCATATAAGGCAAAATAGCCCCGCCCCCCCTGGTGGCCATGTTTTTCGACCAATCAACTTGGCTTGAAGGAATCTGATAGAGGGTCATCCAAGGAACATTTCTACAAAATTATTTGAAAATCAGCCTGACACTTTCGGAGGAGAAGATTTTTTAAGTTTTCACTTTGGCCATATAAGGCAAAATAGCCCCGCCCCCTGGCGGCCATGTTTTTCGACCAATCAACATGGCTTGAAGGAATCTGATAGAGGGTCACCCAAGGAACATTTCTACACAATTATTTGAAAATCGGCCCGACACTTATGGAGGAGAAGATTTTTTAAGTTTTCACTATAGCCATAAAAGGCAAAATAGCCCCATCCCCTGGCGGCCATGCTTTTTGACCAATCAACATGGCTTGAAGGAATCTGATAGAGGGTCACCCAAGGAACATTTCTACAAAATTATTTGAAAATCGGCCTGACACTTTCGGAGGAGAAGATTTTTTAAGTTTTCACTATAGCCATATAAGGCAAAATAGCCCCGCCCCCCCTGGCGGCCATGTTTTTCGACCAATCAAAATGGCTTGAAGGAATCTGATAGAGGGTCATCTAAGGAACATTTCTACAAAATTATTTGAAAATCTGCCAACAAGTTTGGGAGAAGAAGAATTTTGAAGTTTTTTCGGTTTCGTTGCCATGGAAACCAGAATTTTGCATGGATCCCAAAAATTTGAAGGAATTCTGGTGAGGTCATTGAGAGGATGCTTTCTGTGAAGTTTCATCCAAATTGACCCACTGGTTACTGAGGAGAAGAAGTTGACGCACGACGCACGCCGGACGATGGACGCCGGACAAAAGGCGATCACAATAACTCACCTTGAGCAAAGCTCAGGTGAGCTAAAAAAAAAAGGAATTTCACTTTACCATGGCCATAGTAAAATGACCTCCACCTATTTTTTTCATCTTATACTATTTCATTGTACTATTTATAGTTACAAAGTCAATAATAAACTGTATTGATTTAAAATTTAGTTTTATCAGTGAATTATAATAAAAACAAGATGTGTTTGTGAAACACTGATGCCCCCAATGGCAACATTGTAAAATGACCCCCCCTATTTTTTTCATCTTATACTATTTCATTGTACTATTTATAGTTACAAAGTCAATAATAAACTGTATTGATTTAAAATTTAGTTTTATCAGTGAATTATAATAAAAACAAGATGTGTTTGTGAAACACTGATGCCCCCAATGGCAACATCTAGGTCAAAGGTCAAGGTCGCCAGGTCAAAAATGTTGGTACTTACAGAAAGGTCATGTCACAAGGAATACACATGTGAAATATGGTAGCCGTACCTGTTATGGTTCAAAAGTAGTGGTCAAGGTTAAAGTTTTTTTTCGAGAATGGCAACATCTAGGTCAAAGGTCAAGGTCGCAAGGTGAAAAATGTTGGTACTGACAGAAAGGTTATGTCACAAGATATACACATGTGAAATATGGTAGCCTTACCTGTTATGGTTCAAAAGTAGTGGGGAAGGTTAAAAAAAAAAATTGAGAATGGCAACATGTAGGTCAAAGGTCAAGGTCGCAAGGTCAAAAATGTTGGTACTGACAGAAAGGTCATGTCACAAGGAATACACATGTGAAATATGGTAGCCGTATCTGTTATGGTTCAAAAGTAATGGCCAAGGTTAAAGTTTTTTTCGAGAATGGCAACATCTAGGTCAAAGGTCAAGGTCGCAAGGTCAAAAACGTTGGTACTGACATAAAGGTCATGTCACAAGGAATACACATGTGAAATATGGTAGCCGTACCTGTTATGGTTCAAAAGTAATGGCCAAGGTTAAAGTTTTTTTCGAGAATGGCAACATCTAGGTCAAAGGTGGTCAAGGTAGCAAGGTGAAAAATGTTGGTACTGACAGAAAGGTCATGTCACAAGGAATACACATGTGAAATATGGTAGCCGTACCTGTTATGGTTCAAAAGTAATGGCCAAGGTTAAAGTTTTTTTCGAGAATGGCAACATCTAGGTCAAAGGTCAAGGTCGCAAGGTCAAACATTTTGGTACTGACAGAAAGGTAATGTCACAAGGAATACACAAGTGAAATATGGTAGCCGTACCTGTTATGGTTCAAAAGTAGTGGTCAAGGTTAAAGTTTTTTTCATGCAGACAGGCCAAAAACTACATCTAGGTCAAAGGTCAAGGTCGCAAGGTCAAAAATGTTGGTACTGACAGAAAGGTCATGTCACAAGGAATACACATGTGAAATATGGTAGCCGTACCTGTTATGGTTCAAAAGTAATGGCCAAGGTTAAAGTTGTTTTCGAGAATGGCAACATCTAGGTCAAAGGTCAAGGTCGCAAGGTCAAACATTTTGGTACTTACAGAAAGGTAATGTCACAAGGAATACACATGTGAAATATGGTAGCCGTACCTGTTATGGTTCAAAAGTAGTGGTCAAGGTTAAAGTTGTTTTCGTGCAGACAGGCCAAAAACTACATCTAGGTCAAAGGTCAAGGTCGCAAGGTCAAAAAATTTGGTACTGACAGAAAGGTCATGTCACAAGGAATACACATGTGAAATATGGTAGCCGTACCTGTTATGGTTCAAAAGTATTGGTCAAGGTTAAAGTTTTTTTTGTGCAGACAGACAGACAGACGTGCAGACCAACGTGCAGACAGACAGACAGGCCAAAAACTATATGCCCCCCGAATCGGAGATTCCGGGGGGGCATAAAAATAAAGGAATTTGGAGGGGGGGGGTCACTTTACCATGGCCATATTTAAATGCCCCCCCTTTTTTTTCATCTGATACACAATTTCATTGTTCTATTTATAGTTACAAAGTCAATAATAAACTGTATTGATTTAAAATTTAGTTTTATCAGTGAATTATAATAACAAGAGGGCCATGATGGCCCTGGAATCGCTCACCTGATTTTTTTTTTTTCACTTTAGCTATATAAGCCCCGCCCCATGGCAGCCATAGTTTCCGACCAATCAACTTGGCTTGAAGGAATCTGATAGAGGGTCACCCTAGGAACATTTCTACAAAATTATTTGAAAATCTGCCAGACACTTTTGGAGGAGAAGATTTTTTAAGTTTTCACTACAGCCATATAAGGCAAAATAGCCCCGCCCCCCCTGGTGGCCATGTTTTTCGACCAATCAACTTGGCTTGAAGGAATCTGATAGAGGGTCATCCAAGGAACATTTCTACAAAATTATTTGAAAATCAGCCTGACACTTTCGGAGGAGAAGATTTTTTAAGTTTTCACTTTGGCCATATAAGGCAAAATAGCCCCGCCCCCTGGCGGCCATGTTTTTCGACCAATCAACATGGCTTGAAGGAATCTGATAGAGGGTCACCCAAGGAACATTTCTACACAATTATTTGAAAATCGGCCCGACACTTATGGAGGAGAAGATTTTTTAAGTTTTCACTATAGCCATAAAAGGCAAAATAGCCCCATCCCCTGGCGGCCTTGCTTTTTGACCAATCAACATGGCTTGAAGGAATCTGATAGAGGATCACCCAAGGAACATTTCTACAAAATTATTTGAAAATCGGCCTGACACTTTTGGAGGAGAAGATTTTTTAAGTTTACACTATAGCCATATAAGGCAAAATAGCCCCGCCTACCCTGGCGGTCATGTTTTTCGACCAATCAACATGGCTTGAAGGAATCTGATAGAGGATCACCCAAGGAACATTTCTACAAAATTATTTGAAAATTGGCCTGACACTTTCGGAGGAGAAGATTTTTTAAGTTTTCACTATAGCCATATAAGGCAAAATAGCCCCGCCCCCCCTGGCGGCCATGTTTTTCGACCAATCAACATGGCTTGAAGGAATATGATAGAGGGTCATCCAAGGAACATTTCTACAAAATTATTTGAAAATCTGCCAACCAGTTTGGGAGAAGAAGAATTTTGAAGTTTTTTCGGTTTCGTTGCCATGGAAACCAGAATTTTGCATGGATCCCAAAAATTTGAAGGAATTCTGGTGAGGTCATTGAGAGGATGCTTTCTGTGAAGTTTCATCCAAATTGACCCACTGGTTACTGAGGAGAAGAAGTTGACGGACGACGCACGACGGACGCCGGACAAAAGGAGATCACAATAACTCACCTTGAGCAAAGCTCAGGTGAGCTAAAAACAAGAGCTGTCGGAGGACAGCGCGCTCGACTACAAGCCGCTTATTCACATAAAGCACTATTTCATTATATTGCACTTAAGTACTATTAAATCATATTATATACTCTATATGTAAAAGCAACTGAATAAGATATACATACATTTAAATATAATTTAAAAATAAAATTTCCTAAGTCAATCAAGGGCCATTACTCTATATTTAGGATACAACGGAGTTATCTGACCTAATTGTACGATGGTCCTTAACAAATATGTGAAGTATGAAGTGATTTGAATGATGTAACTTTAACGTTGAGCTAAATGCAAATGTTAAAACTGACCGAGTCCAAAATTAGCAAAACCTTAAAAAAAGGTTTTCCTAATGTTTGACACCATGCAAAACCCGTTTGATATGGTGAAGAATTATATTTGATAAATAAATGATCACAATTAGAAAGAAATGTAACCAAAAATTAAGAATTTATCTAAAATTCTCAAAATCAAACAAAAATCATGTTTTTTACCCCCTAAAAGTCACACTCAGCATCTTCAACATACAATGTGAAGAAAGGTATTACATGTAATTATATTCCAAATATGGAAGCCCTAACACAAGTACTTATTTAGAAAAATTTGAAAATTAAATGAAAAAGCCAACTTGCCCTAAAACTTTAACCACCCAAAAGCATGTGTTTTACCGCAAACAGAAGGTCACACTCAGCATCTTCAGCATATAATATGAAGAAATGTATTAAATGTAATTATTTTCCAAATATGAAAGCCCTTGCAAAAGTACTTATTCAGAACAAGAGGGCCATGATGGCCCTGGAATCGCTCACCTGTTTTTTTTCTTCACTTTAGCTATATAAGCCCCGCCCCCTGGCAGCCATAGTTTCCGACCAATCAACTTGGCTTGAAGGAATCTGATAAAGGGTCACCCTAGGAACATTTCTACAAAATTATTTAACAAGAGGCCCAAGAGGGCCAGTATCGCTCCACGGCCATAAGGCAAAAATAAAATCTCCAAACAGCCCTGCCCCGTGGTGGCTATTTTTTTTACCAACCACCATGGCTTAAAGGAATCTTGTAGAGTGTCACCAAAGGAATGTTTCTGCAAAATTATTTGAAAATATGCCTGACACTTTCGGAGGAGAAGATTTTTTAAGTTTTCACTATGGTCATATAAGTCAAAATAGCCCCGCCCTCTGGCGGCCATGTTTTTCGACCAATCAACATGGCTTGAAGGAATCTGATAGAGGGTCACCCAATGAACATTTCTACAAAATTATTTGAAAATCGGCTGAACACTTTCGGAGAAGAAGATGTTTTAAGTTTTCACTATAGCTATATAACGCAAAAAAGCCCCGCCCCCTGGCGGCCATGATTTTCGCCCAATCAACATTTCTTGAAGGAATCTAATTAAGGTTCACACAAGGAACATTTCTACAAAATTATTTGAAAATCGGCCTGACACTTTTGGAGGAGAAGATTTTTTAAGTTTGCTCTTTAGCCATATAGGCAAAATAGCCCCGCCCTGTGACGGCCATGTTTTTTTACCAATCAACATGGCTTGAAGGAATCTGATAGAGGGTCACCCAAGGAACATTTCTACATAATTATTTGAAAATCTGCTGAACACTTTTTGAGAAGAAGATTATTTAAATTTTCACTATAGCTATATAAGGCAAAAAAGCCCCGCCCCCTGGCGGCCATGTTTTTCGCCCAATCAAAATTTCTTGAAGGAATCTAATAAAGGGTCACCAAAGGAACATTTCTACAAAATTATTTGAAAATCGGCCTTACAATTTCGGAAAAGAAGATTTTTTAAGTTCTCACTATTTTTTTCTTTCGGTTGCCATGGAAACCAGAATTTTGAATGGATCAAAAAAAATTGAAGGAATTTAGTAGAGGACATTGAGAGGATGCTTCCCATGAAGTTTCAACCAAATTGGCCAAGTGGTTAGGGAGAAGAAGTCGTTTAAAGGAAAAAGTTA
The DNA here is from genome assembly GCA_031761405.1 of Serripes groenlandicus. Taxonomy (NCBI): domain Eukaryota; kingdom Metazoa; phylum Mollusca; class Bivalvia; order Cardiida; family Cardiidae; genus Serripes; species Serripes groenlandicus. Next base: position 5,749 of record JASEVX010001349.1, on the reverse strand, counting down.
ACGCACGCACGCACGCACGCACGACCGACAATTCGCCATGACATAAGCTCGACTGGCTTTCAGCCAGTGGAGCTAAAAATCAGCCTGACACTTTCGGAGGAGAAGATTTTTTAAGTTTTCACTTTGGCCATATAAGGCAAAAAAGCCCCGCCCCCTGGCTGCCATGTTTTTCGACCAATCAACATGGCTTGAAGGAATCTGATAGAGGGTCACCCAAGGAACATTTCTAGAAAATTATTTGAAAATCGGCCAGACATTTATGGAGAAGAAGATTTTTTAAGTTTTCACTATAGCCATAAAAGGCAAAATAGCCCCGCCCCCTGGCGGCCATGCTTTTTGACCAATCAACATGGCTTGAAGGAATCTGATAGAGGATCACCCAAGGAACATTTCTACAGAATTATTTGAAAATCGGCCTGACACTTTTGGAGGAGAAGATTTTTTAAGTTTGCACTATAGCCTAATAAGGCAAACTAGCCCCGCCCCCCCCCTGGCGGCCATGTTTTTCGACCAATCAACATGGCTTGAAGGAATCTGATAGAAGGTCACCCAAGGAACATTTCTACAAAATTATTTGAAAATCGGCCTGACACTTTTGGAGGAGAAGATTTTTTAAGTTTGCACTATAGCCATATTGGCAAAATAGCCACCCACCCCCTGGGGGCCATGTTTTTCGACCAATCAACATGGCTTGAAGGAATCTGATAGAGGGTCACCCAAGGATCATTTCTACAAAATAATTTGAAAATCGGCCTGACACTTTGGGAGGAGAAGATTTTTAAGAATTTTGAAGCTTTTTTCATTTCGTTGCCATGGAAACCAGAATTCTGCATGGATCCCAAAAAATTTAAGGAATTTTGGTGAGGACATTGCGAGGATGCTTTCTGTGAAGTTTCATCCCAGTTGACCCACCGGTTACAGAGGAGAAAATGTTGACGGACGACGGACATAGGGCGATCACAATAACTCACCCTGAGCACTTCGTGCACAGGTGAGCTAAAAAGTTAAAAAAATAAAATAAAATCCTACTTGCCCCAAAACTTTAACCACCAAAAATCATGTTTTTTACCCCCCCAAAAAAGGTCACACTCAGCATCTTCAGCATTCAATGTGAAGAAAGGTATAAGATGTAACTATATTCTAAATATTAAAGCCCTAGCACAAATTCTTATAGAGAAAAATTAAAAAATTAAATGAAAATGCCAACTTGCCCTAAAACTTTAACCACCCAAAATCATGTCTTTTACCCCAAAAAGAAGGTAAAACTCAGAATCTTCAGCATACAATATAAAGAAAGGTATTAGATGTAATTATATTCCAAATATGAAAGCCCTAGCAAGTACTTATTGACAAAAAAAAAAAAAAAAAAAAAAAAAATCTTGCCCTAAAACTTTAACCCCCGAAAATCATGTTTTTTTTCCCAAAAGGAAGGTCACACTCAGCATCTTTAGCGTTCAATGTGAAGAAAGGTATAAGATGTAACTATATTCCAAATATGAAAGCCCTAGCACAAATACTTATGAATGAAAATCCCAACTTGCCCTAAAACTTTAACCGGACGACGACGGAGACGGAGACGGAGACGCCGACGCCGGGGCGAGTAGTAAAGCTTGGTGGAGTTATGGCCCCTTATTTAACAAAAAATGTTGTTTCTTGCTGTTTCCGTGCAATAACTGCCACAAATGTGAACCGTTTTCTTTCAAACTTGGTAACAAGGTTAAATGCCTTAAGGGCTAGGCCAAGTTCGATCGTCACTTTCGGCGGACTTTATTTAGTGGAGTTATGGCCCCTTATTTAACACAAAATGTCGTTTCATGCTGTTTCCGTGCAATAACTGCCACAAATGTGAATTTTTGTTTTTCAAACTTGGTAACAAGGTTAAATGCCTTAAGGGCTAGGCCAAGTTCGATCATCACTTTCGGCGGACTATATTTGGTGGAGTTATGGCCCCTTATTTAACAAAAAATGTCGTTTCTTGCTGTTTCCGTGCAATAACTGCCACAAATGTGAACCGTTTTCTTTCAAACTTCGTAACAAGGTTAAATGCCTTAAGGGCTAGGCCAAGTTCGATCGTCACTTTCGGCGGACTTTATTTAGTGGAGTTATGGCCCCTTATTTAACACAAAATGTCGTTTCATGCTGTTTCCGTGAAATAACTGCCACAAATGTGAATTTTTGTTTTTCAAACTTGGTAACAAGGTTAAATGCCTTAAGGGCTAGGCCAAGTTCGATCGTCACTTTCGGCGGACTATATTTGGTGGAGTTATGGCCCTTATTTAACAAAAAATGTCGTTTCTTGCTGTTTCCGTGCAATAACTGCCACAAATGTGAACCGTTTTCTTTCAAACTTCGTAACAAGGTTAAATGCCTAAGGGCTAGGCCAAGTTCGATCGTCACTTTCGGCGGACTTTATTTAGTGGAGTTATGGCCCCTTATTTAACACAAAATGTCGTTTCTTGCTGTTTAAAATGAATTATAATAACAAAACAAGAGGGCCAAGATGACCCTAAATCGATCACCTGATTGATAGTAAATTAGTAGAAATATCTGGGAAAAAGATCAAGGAGTGCAATTAGAACTTCAAGGAGTGAACACTTCTCAAGAAACAGCTTATAAGTAAAGGTCATTTATATCTTGAAATATAACAAGAACTTCAATTAGAATTGAATTATTAAGTTTTTGTCATTTTGCACCTTTCTTGATCTGTTTTTAATATAAACCAATATGGCTTGAACGTTTTTTTTAGAGGGGCATTTAAGGATTCTTTCTACTGAATTATCTTGGGAGTCTGACAAGCAGATTATGGAGGAAAAGGATTTTAAAGTTTGGTCGTTTTACTCATGTTTTGATACATGTATGGTGAGTGTAAGGAACGACAACTCTGCGAAGGAGATTGCCCTTGCATAATACTCTGCCAAGTGTTACCTCCCTTAGACCATAAATCTAATAACCATATGTCATTTGAAGCAAAAAGTTTAATTACTCCTTTTCTGATGCTGCTTGGTTGCTATGCCTTTCAACAAATCAATATGGCTTGACAAAGTATGTAGATGATCAATGAAAGAACATTTCTACAAAACTATCTTTAAATCAGACAAGCACTTTTATAAGGATGCTTTATTAAAGTATTGTCATTTTGCCCCTTTTTTGATGCCGCCTGACTGCCATGTTTTTCGACCAATCAGTATGGCTTGAACAATTTTTATAGAGGGTCACCCAAGGAACATTTCTACCAAATTATATTTGAATCTGACAGGCAGATTCGGAGGAGAAGATTTTTAAAGTTTGGACATTTTGTCCCCTTTCTGATGCCGCAGCAACCAAAGTTCTCAATGGAATTTAAATCTTTGAACAATTTTGAAAGAGGACCACCAAAGGAACATTCCTGTGATGTTTGGTGGAAATTGTTCTTGCGGTTCAGGAGGAGATGATGTTTAAAGCTAAAAGTTAACGCCGGACGACAGACGACGGACACAGAGTGATCAGAATAGCTCACCTTGAGCCTTTGGCTCTAGGTGATCTAAAAATGAATTTGGAGGGGGGGTGGTGGGTCACTTTACCATGGCCATAGTAACATGACCCAATTAATTGGTAACACTGTATTTTGTTTCCATATATTAGACATCACTTAATAATGGCAACTAGTGCATTAAAAGTGAAGAAGATAAAACAAATAGTGTGTGTGTTAGGTGTAAGGGGGGGGGTCATTTTACTATGGCCATGGTAAAATGACTCCACTCCTCAACCCAACACTTGGTTTTTTTTACTTATCGTAATTCAATGGTCATACTTAATTTTGTTTCCTTTCAATCTATTCTGCACTTAATAATGACACCCCAGCAATTAGTACATTAAAATGTATAAACAAGAGGGCCATGATGGCCCTTGAATCGCTCACCTGATTTTTTTAAGGCAAAATAGCCCCGCCCCCCTGGCGGCCGTGTTTTTTGACCAATCAACATGGCTTGAAGGAATCTGGTAGAGGGTCATCCAAGGAACATTTCTACAAAATTATTTGAAAATCTGCCAGCCAGTTTGGGAGAAGAAGAATTTTGAAGTTTTTTTCGTTTCGTTGCCATGGAAACCAGAATTCTGCATAAATCCCTAAAATTTGAAGGATTTCTGGTGAGGTCATTAAGAGGATGCTTTCTGTGAAGTTTCATCCCAATTGACCCACTGGTTACTGAGGAGAAGATGTTGAAGATTTTTTAAGTTTCTCTTTGGCCATATAAGGCAAAATAGCCCCCGCCCCCTGGCGGCCATGTTTTTCGACCAATCAACATTGCTTGAAGGAATCTGATAGAGGGTCACCCAAGGAACATTTCTACAAAATTATTTGAAAATCGAGCCGACACTTATGGAGGAGAAGATTTTTTAAGTTTGCACTATAGCCATAAAAGGCAAAATAGCCCCGCCCCCTGGCGGCCATGCTTTTTGACCAATCAACATGGCTTGAAGGAATCTGATAGAGGATCACCCAAGGAACATTTCTACAGAATTATTTGAAAATCGGCCTGACACTTTTAGAGGAGAAGATTTTTTAAGTTTGCACTATAGCCTAATAAGGCAAAATAGCCCCGCCCCCCCCTGGCGGCCATGTTTTTCGACCAATCAACATGGCTTGAAGGAATCTGATAGAGGGTCACCCAAGGAACATTTCTACAAAATTATTTGAAAATCGGCCTGACACTTTCGGAGGAGAAGATTTTTTAAGTTTTCACTATAGCCATATAATGCAAAATAGCCCTGCCTACTGGCGGCCATGTTTTTTGAGCAATCAACATGGCTTGAAGGAATCTGAAAGTGGGTCATCCAAGGAACATTTCTACAAAATTATTTGAAAATCGGCCTGACACTTTTGGAGGAGAAGATTTTTGAAGTTTGCACTATAGCCATATAAAGCAAAATAGCCCCGCCCCCCCCTGGCGGCCATGTTTTTCGACCAATCAACATGGCTTGAAGGAATCTGATAGAGGGTCACCCAAGGAACATTTCTACAATCTTTTTTGAAAATCGGCCTTACACTTTCGGAGGAGAAGATTTTTTAAGTTTTCACTATAGCCATATAAGGCAAAATAGCCCCGCCCCCCCGTGGCGGCCATGTTTTTCGACCAATCAACACGGCTTGAAGGAATCTGATAGAGGGTCATCCAAGGAACATTTCTACAAAATTATTTGAAAATCTGCCAACCAATTTGGGAGGAGAAGAATTTTGAAGTTTTTTCGGTTTCGTTGCCATGGAAACCAGAATTTTGCATGGATCCCAAAAATTTGAAGGAATTCTGGTGAGGTCATTGAGAGGATGCTTTCTGTGAAGTTTCATCCAAATTGACCCACTGGTTACTGAGGAGAAGAAGTTGACGCACGACGGACGCCGGACAAAAGACGATCACAATAACTCACCTTGAGCAAAGCTCAGGTGAGCTAAAAAGGATTCAGATGAAAATGTTAGGGGGGGGTCATTTTACAATGGGGGGGGGTCATTTTACCATAGCGGTAAAATGACCCGCAGGTCATCTTACCATATTCACAGCACGAAAATTGGGATTTAATTTAGAAGTAAATTTTCTTAAATTTTCTTAAATTCCGAAATTTACTTGCACATCAAGTAAATTTCGGAATTTAAGGTAATTTAAGGAAATTTACTTTTAAATTAAATCCCAATTTTCGTGCAGTGATATATTGTAAAATGACCCGCGGGTCATTTTACAGGCGGGTCAAAATAATATATGACACCGGCACCCCCATC
>JASEVX010001348.1:7500-17960 GCA_031761405.1 Serripes groenlandicus | reverse complement strand
TGTTGAACTGTTTCTAATTAAAATATCAAGGCAAAACTTTGGAAACTGTCTATAGATGAAAAATATTTTGAAAGGAGTGCTTGCCATTATGAGATATACCCCCTCTTGTTAACATCTGTCCATATGCTGTTACGTGCTGCAAACACGTCAATATGCATTTGTGCGAAGGAAATGATTTCCACTTACAAATAATTCGACTTTCTCATCCCCCGGACATTTAGTTAAGGTACACTAATGGAAATGAGAAATTATTAAAAGAGCAAAGAATACTTATTCACATAGCTAGAGAAAGTGTATCCATTGCTTATTTATGATTGACGTTGAATAATAAACTTCACACAAAGTCGCCACACATTTAACTACAGAGTTATAGGCTCTGGTCAGTTTTCCTATTAGACGTTATGTCCGCCAATGGTCAGTCTTCTGTGGACTTTATTGTTCATCTTTGACGGCGTAAGTGAACACAAAATTAGGATATATTTGTCTGGCCAATCCTTAACCCTTTAGCATGTGGCAATTCTACAACAGACTACTTTAATAACATTATAGAAAGTATATTACGCAATAAAGAAAAATTAAACTTATCTAACACGGACACTTTCATTAGCAAAAAGAAAATCGCTCATACACAATCATTTTGTTGGTGTGGCAATGTATTGTTTTCAGAATAAGGCTGCATGAGTTGTGCGTCAAAACGTGTATGTGTATGGAGAAGGGATAACATAAGAGCCGTGCCACGAGAAAACCATCCTTATGGACTCTGCGTAATGTATCGACTCAGTTCAGCCTGCGCAGTCCGCGCAGGCTAATCCGAAACGACACATTCCGTCTCCAGGGGATAAAGGTATTGCGTAATGATTCCTGAAACAGAAAATCCACAGGATGCGAAAAGTGTCTGTCCGGGTTAGCCTGCGCGGCATACTTAGGTTATTCCGGGTCGATACATTACGCAGAGTCAACAATGTTGGTTTTCTCGTGGAACGGCTAATATGATCTGTTCCGACCACAACGACACGTCAAAACTCGTTAAGTTTCATGGAAAAGCCATTCCCAAGCTTGTTAACCCTTTCCTACATACAACAAATCTGCAGCAGACAACTTTGAAAACATCTAGGCAAAAACATGGAAAATCCCCATAAATGGAGGTACAATTACTGAAAAAAAGTTGAAAACATTGTGACAAAAGGACAAACTGCTCGTTTTCAGCAATTTATTCTTTTATCACATTATTTTCAAAAGTCCTCTGCTGCGAAGGTTTCAGAAAGCATCTATATGTAGAAAAAACACTCGTTTTCAATGCGTTTTATACGATCATTTCAGCATGTTTGCAGCTGTATATTGCCGTTTCCTGCGCAAGATATCAGTTACATGTATACTAGCTAGTTGTACTAACACCAGCTAGGCAGCCGTAATGCCACCAAGTTTGTACACGTAATCATATGATTGGTGTTTTATGTATCTATTTTAAAAAACAAATGATTAATTTAAATAACACAACAATAATGCTACCCATTTTTCTTTGTCGAGTAAGTAACTAAGTACATTGTTTAATATTGTGACATGCGTTAACAATTTATAATAAACGTTCCTAATTAAAATAGTGTTGTGTTATAGTACACCCGGTCCCATTGGCTTATGAGTGACCAAAGAATATATACATATACTATATACAGAATATCGTGATCGGACGTTCAATTATCTGAGGAAAAAAAATCAAATTAAACAAATACAGTATGTGTAACCCGTTCTTCTTAAATAAATCATAGTATTTTGAACATGCATCAGCTTTATTTATAATAATAATAATAATTCTAATAATAATAATAAAGGCTTTATTTAGAGAGGATACTCATTTGACATAGTACATGTATGCAAGCCAATCTTCCATGAGGGCCTCACACATAAACAAAATGAAACGAAACATGAACAACTCCATGTTACAATTATACATGGATATATACATATGGACTTAAAATTGATATGTCTATACCTGTATCGTAGAACAGCCACAGATCCAAAATGCTGAATAGTCGTTTGAGTTTTGAATTTATGAAGGAAGGGAATTCCAAACTGATGAACCGGAAAATATAAATGAATTTCGATATATTTCCAAGTTAGGTTTTGGTGTATACAACTGGAATGAAGTGGATGAACGTAAGCGTCTTGCATAGAATATCAGATGTAAAAGTAAATGATTTCCTTAGATAATCAGGGGCATTTCCACGTAATGTTTTAAACATTTGAATGGCTTTCTGATAAATAACTCGTTCGGGAAATATCAATTTACACTAACAGTACAGTACATACATGTAAAGAATTGTGTGTTTGGTTTAGAAAATGTGATATGGCGTTGACTCGTAATATAGAATCGAACTTGCATGCTATCAAAATTAAACATATATTGATTTGCTGACGGATGTGATAGTTCGTATGACCAGAGACACTATATTCTATAGTGTCCCTGTAATATAGTATCCCTGTAATATAGTGTCCCTGAAATATAGTATCCCTGTAATATAGTGTCCCTGAAATATAGTGTCCCTGTAATATAATGTCTCTGTAATATAGTGTCCCTGTAATATAGTGTCCTTGTGATATAGTGTCACTGTAATATAGTGTCCTTGTAATATAGTGTCCCTGTAATATAGTGTCCCTGTGATATAGTGTCACTGTAATATAGTGTCCCTGTAATATGGTGTCCCTGTAATATAGTATCCCTGTAATACAGTGTCCCTGAAATATAGTGTCCCTGTAATATAATGTCCCTGTAATATAGTGTCCCTGTAATATAGTGTCCATGTAATATAGTGTCACTGTAATATAGTGTCCCTGTAATATAGTGGAATAATAATAATAACATGGAAAATCTCCAAAGATGAAAAATAGAGCTGAAAACATTGTGTCACGAGTAGAAATAGTCGTCTGCTGCAGAGGCGTGATAAAGCGTCTGCAGGTAGAAAAGGGTTAAGCCGTTCCTACATGACACAAATACAGTAGATGACTTTTGAAAATGTGACAAATGGAGAAATTGTTGACAATGAGCAATTTCTCCTTTTGCAACAATGTTTTCGAATATATTAAAAAGTTATATTATTCCTTTAAAAATGTTTCCACATTTTTGTCTACATGTTTTCAAAGTCATCTGTTGCTGTTTCGTATGTGAGTATTTGCCTTAAATTCCATTCTTTTCCGATGTTTTGTTATTCGACAAATCTATTTTTTTCCGATGTTTTATAATTCGACAAATCCATTATTTTCCGATGTTTTATAATTCGACAAATACATGTATTTGTCGAATCATAAAACATCTAAAAATAATGGAATTTAACGCAAATACTTATACCTGACAAAGGAACCCATACACATGTGCCTTCTTCTTTAAGGGAAATGGAAAATAAAAAAAAAAAAGAAACATACGCTTTCGACGGTAAATGAAAATCAAAGTACTCTGCGTTTATACGAGGCGGTCAGAGGACTTGTTAGACATTTCGTCCGTTAATGGTCAGTGTATTCTGAGTTTTACTGGTCATCTTTGACGGCTTAAGTGGACAGCCATTAACATCCGGCCAAAACCATATAACCCTTAATTCGCTATGGGCGAATAATTTAAACACCGTTTTACGTACACTATGATGTAATACTTCAAACTCAATTTTCAAAACATATACATGTATTCAGCTTGCCCTTACCATCAACCAAAGCATGCTTCGCAGGCTAACCATGACAGACACTTTAAGATTCCTGTGGATTTTCTGTTTCAGGAATCACTACTCTATACCTCTATCCCCCTAAGACGGAATAGGTCGACCCGAATTAGCCTGCTCGGACTGTACAGGTTTAAATGGGTCGATACATTACGCAGAGTCCATAATGTTGGTTTTCTCGTGGAACGGCTCAAATTTGTAATATATTGGTGACAGGTCGAATTTCACACTCATTTCACTGTCGCTATCCATATTTCTGTTTCAGTTAGTAAGTATCACCGCGTGCTTTAATCTCTTATACTGTGTGGATGTCTGGATTGAACATTCAATGTTCGGTCGTCGACATCTAGTACCATAAAATCGTGGCTGGCACCACGTGATGAGCGAGTTCTGTCTGCGGGATGACTCTTCACAAACGGCACAAGTACCAGTTCGATCATCGGGAAAGCAAAAAAACCTAACGTTATTAATACCAATATCATTATGACAAAAATAAACGTCGATGCAAACTCTTGTATAGATCTGACGAATGTCTATGAAAGGTCGTCTCAGATTGACCTCTGCGTCAACCAATCAAATGCCGCCTATATTTTCGTTATGTACATGTACCAAACAGGGGAGTGTCAACAAAGGAATCTGTATACAGGACAATGTGCAGTTGTCTGATACGAATAAAGTGTGTGTTCAATGAGAACACAATTTATACATCGTTATAAAAAAATGAAAAGTCAAATGTACCGTTGTGCCAAAGATTACAAAAATATGAATATGAAATATGAAATATGAAATATGAAATATGAAATGTACGTTGTGTAGTGATCAGAGCGTCCGCTGGACACCAGGATTCGATTCCCGATCGGGTCATACCAAATTCTTTAACCCTTTTTCTAACATACACAGATGACTTTGAAACTATCTCAACAATGATATGGAAAATATCCCTATATCCCTAAATGAAGACATACTTATTGAATATAGTTGAACACATTGTGTCAAAAGGAGAAATTGCTCGTTTTGAGCAATTTCTTCATTTGCCACAATGTTTTCGAAAGTCATCTGCTACAGAGCCGTCAGAAAGTTTCTATATGTGGGAAAGGGTTAATGGTAATGCATGACACTCAGGACTATGGAAAAATATGTTTACGACTGGTTTATCTGTTATTAAGATCTGATAACAATATACCGATATCACTGCTGAACGTACCCAATAAACGCCTTGATATAACTGAAATACTGTTGAAAACGGCGTTAAATACCATCCAGAAACAAAACATAACGAGGTCGCAATGTACTTTAGTGTGACAGGACAAACAACGCTTGTATAATGTAATGATAGAACTGCTGAAATTACCCAATCAACGCCTTGATATAACTGAAATACGGTTGAAAACGGCGTTAAATACCATCCAAAAACAAAACATAACGAGGTCGCAATGAACTTTAGTGTGACAGGACAAACAACGCTTGTATAATGTAATGATAGAAATGCTGAAATTACCCAATCAACGCCTTGATATAACTGAAATACTGTTGAAAACGGCGTTAAAAACCATAAAAAAAAAAAAGATAACGAGGTCGCAATGAACTTTGTGTGACAGGACAAACAACGCTTGTATGTAATATACCGATTGAACTGCTGAAATAACCCAATAAATGCCTTGATATAACTGAAATACTGTTGAAAACGGCGTTAAAAACCTTCCAAAACCAAAACATAACGCGGTCGCAATGTACTTTAGTGTGACAGGACAAACAACGCTTGTATAATATACCGATTGGACTGCTGAAATTACCCAATCAACGCCTTGATATAACTGAAATACTGTTGAAAACGGCGTTAAATACCATCCAAAAACAAAACATAATGAGGTCGCAATGTACTTTAGTGTGACAGGACAAAGAACGCTTGTATAACATACCGATTGGACTGCTGAAATTACCCAATCAACGCCTTGATATAACTGAAATACTGTTGAAAACGGCGTTAAAAACCATCCAAAAACAAAACATAACGAGGTCGCAATGTACTTTAATGTGACAGGACAAAGAACGCTTGTATAATATACCTATTGGACTGCTGAAATTACCCAATCAACGCCTTGATATAACTGAATTACTGTTGAAAACGGCGTTAAATACCATCCAAAAACAAAACATAACGAGGTCGCAATGTACTTTAGTGTGACAGGACAAACAACGCTTGTATAATGTAATGAAAGAACTGCTGAAATTACCCAATCAACGCCTTGATATAACTGAAATACTGATGAAAACAGCGTTAAATACCATCCAAAAACAAAACATAACGAGGTCGCAATGAACTTTAGTGTGACAGGACAAATAACGCTTGTATAATGTAATGATAGAACTGCTGAAATAACCTAATCAACGCCTTGATATAACTGAAATACTGATGAAAACAGCGTTAAATACCATCCAACGAGGTCGCAATGAACTTTAGTGTGACAGGACAAATAACTAGGGATGGGAACGAATATTCGAATATTCGAATATTCGATATACGGACGAATATTCGAATACTGTTTTCGAATAAGAATATTCGTTTTCAGTTTACGATTTTTTTTAAGAAATAAAAAGAAAATGATAAAAAATTATTAGTAAAATTCTGGAAGAGACCACGAGTTTCAGATAATCATGATTACGGGTGAAGTCATAAAGTGTGTATATGGGTCGTTTGTTGTGTTTTCACAACGTATGTCAAACCTTAAGTAACAATTATAAAAATCGATAATTGTCACGCGTACGTTCGATTTCTTATCGTGTGTAACCAGACATCACATTGACGACCGATATGTTCATATTTAACATCGTATTACGTTTCAAAAGTATGCAGCTTTTCCTCTGTATTACCTCTTTAAAAAAATCGAATTCACATCAGCGACCATTTGAATAGTTCGCAATTTTGTTTTCTTCCAACACGCGGTTAAATCAGAGACATATCTGGTTAAATTGACTAGACGAAATCGGTAAAATAATAAACGAAATATCACCAAACTCCCTGTGCTTTTTGTATGAATAAGGTATATCATTCTTTCGTTAAATGTTTGATTCGTTTAAATATTAAATTCGGTAAACAAGCGACACGTGAATGAATATACGGCTCAGAAAACGTTGCGATTAGGTTTATCATTTCGAGGGGAATTTTTTTCTTTATTTACATCAACTTGAATTCAAATATATCTTTTGAGAAAAAAAGAGAGTATGAGTTCAGTTGAAAACATGCAATATATACGTTAACAAATGCTAAAATTGGAAAATTGCCATTATTTGAAAAAAGAAATGGAAAGGACCAGTTTTCGGATAAACCTGAAATCGGATACCGATTTCTGATTCGAAAAACGAATATTCGAATATATTCGAATAAGCAAAACGAATATTCGAATATCGTTTTCAGTATTCGTTCCCATCCCTACAAATAACGCTTGTATAATGTAATGATAGAACTGCTGAAATAACCCAATCAACGCCTTGATATAACTGAAATACTGTTGAAAACGGCGTTAAGTACCATCCTAAAACAAAACATAACGAGGTCGCAATGTACTTTAGTGTGACAGGACAAACACCGCTTGTATAATATACCGATTGAATTGCTGAAATTACCCAATCAACGCCTTGATATAACTGAAATACTGTTGAAAACGGCGTTGAACACCATCCAAAAACAAAACATAACGATGTCGCAATGTTCTTTAGTGTGACAGGACAAACAACGCTTGTATAATATACCGATTAGTCTGCTGAAATTACCCAATCAACGCCTTGATATAACTGAAATACTGTTGAAAACGGCGTTGAATACCATCCAAAAACAAAACATAACGAGGTCGCAATGTACTTCAGTGTGACAGGACAAACAACGCTTGCATAATGTAATGAAAGAACTGCTGAAATTACCCAATCAACGCCTTGATATAACTGAAATACTGATGAAAACAGCGTTAAATACCATCCAAAACCAAACAAAACGAGGTAGCAATGAACTTTAGTGTGACAGGACAAATAACGCTTCTATAATGTAATGATAGAACTGCTGAAATAACCCAATCAACGCCTTGATATAACTGAAATACTGTTGAAAACGGCGTTAAGTACCATCCTAAAACAAAACATAACGATGTCGCAATGTTCTTTAGTGTGACAGGACAAACAACGCTTGTATAATGTAATGATAGAACTGCTGAAATTACCCAATAAACGCCTTGATATAACTGAAATACTGTTGAAAACGGCGTTGAACACCATCCATAAACAAAACATAACGAGGTCGGAATGTTCTTTAGTGTGACAGGACAAACACCGCTTGTATAATATACCAACGCTTGTATGTAATATACCGATTGAACTGCTGAAATAACCCAATAAATGCCTTGATATAACTGAAATACTGTTGAAAACGGCGTTAAAAACCTTCCAAAACCAAAACAAAAAGCGGTAGCAATGTACTTTAGTGTGACAGGACAAACAACGCTTGTATAATATACCGATTGGACTGCTGAAATTACCCAATCAACGCCTTGATATAACTGAAATACTGTTGAAAACGGCGTTAAATACCATCCAAAAACAAAACATAATGAGGTCGCAATGTACTTTAGTGTGACAGGACAAAGAACGCTTGTATAATATACCGATTGGACTGCTGAAATTACCCAATCAACGCCTTGATATAACTGAAATACTGTTGAAAACGGCGTTAAAAACCATCCAAAAACAAAACATAACGAGGTCGCAATGTACTTTAATGTGACAGGACAAAGAACGCTTGTATAATATACCGATTGGACTGCTGAAATTACCCAATCAACGCCTTGATATAACTGAATTACTGTTGAAAACGGCGTTAAATACCATCCAAAAACAAAACATAACGAGGTCGCAATGTACTTTAGTGTGACAGGACAAACAACGCTTGTATAATGTAATGCTGAAATTACCCAATAAACACCTTAATATAACTGAAATACTGTTGAAAACGGCGTTGAACACCATCCAAAAACAAAACATAACGAGGTCGCCCTGTACTTCAGTGTGACAAGACAAAAAACGCTTGTAATCAAATGTAGAAAAACTCTGAACAAAAACCTCTTTGTGAGGTTCAAGTGGCTTGTGTAGGGGTTCTTGATATTATCAACGTAATCGACTGTTAAAAATATAACGGTCACGGCAGACATAGAGGCGCTTCGATGCATTTCACTTCAAGGTCATTTTTGAAGGACCAGTTTCTAGCAATTGAGGATAATTCTAAATTTGAAAGTAACGCATTTTCTTAAAAGTCTTATCACACGGTCAGCCAATGCGGCAAAACTGTGACTTTGTTAATTTAGATTTAGAGAAAACAGCAGGACGATTGATGAATATTAGCTATGGTGAACAATAGAGATATTTTAGCGGTAAGTTTAGCAACCTAGACTTTTAACAGAAATCGCATCTAGGGCTTTAATACACATAGGCGGGCGATGAAGGGACAGGCGGGACTTTGCCTGTGCAATGGCTCGCATGTTATGTCACTGTTCGAATTTGTTTATTTGACCTAAAATACAGATCATCATCGTAGCACGACCTCTTTTTGCTGGTCTCTGTTCAAACTATTTGAGAAGCCATACAATAAACGGGTTCTATTTCGGAAGGGAACGGCTTTAATACTTCCTTTCTAAAAACCTGTTTTTTTTTTGGCATTAACGGTATAAGAGGATTTTGAAAATATCATCAATAACAGGTCAACTCCATTATTTACGAACCTGTTGGCATTGTTTAATAGATTGATGGGAAGCCATTTTGATATCATGCGATGTTTTTTAAATCTGGTAAGAAATAAATTACGACATATAAATGTATCCGAGATATTTATCATGCGGAGAATAATGGCTGTATGTGAAAAAGGCTTAACCCTTTCCCACATGCAGACGCATTTTGACGCGATAGCAGCAGACGACTTTTGAAAACATTTTGGCCAAATGTGAAATTGATCATGATGACAACTCACTGCCCTCTAAATATTCATAGAATAATACTGTCCGTAACGCAGTTCGTGTAGGAGAATAGCTAATTTGGGATGATCGTTCGACTAACAACCCAGATTGCACCTTCTTCAGCTGAAAACGAGCAATGTCTCCTTTTGCCACAATGTTTCTACTTTCTGTCATAGGTTATCCATTCAGTTCAAGAGATTTTCTTTTTTTTTGACAATATATGTTCAAAGTCGTCTACTGCAGAATTGTCATATGAGGGAAAGGGTTAACGTATGGTCTGCACTTGACCTGCACTTCAACATGAAATATGCATACACACACTACTAGAATTGAATCGTCCGCAATATGAAGTATCAAAATCATCTTCATCAGAACTTGGAAAGCAAAACCTTTTCCCCCAACATGTAACAAATACGCTGCATACGATTTTGAAAACATAAAGGCGAAAATATAAAAAAAAAATGCATTTCTATTATTGAAAATATGTGTATGCATATAAGCGGAAATTATTTTGACAATTTGATACAGTCAAACTTGTCTTAGTTTAAACTTATTTATTTTACATCGATTGCGAAACAAGCTTTAAGCTTTAATTAATCACGCTCGATGTCTGCTTCCTGGATACTTAACCAGTACTCGCGCCGTTTTTGTGAAAAATTCCAAAAGCAGAACCCGCTCATCACGGGATTCGAACCCGAGACTTTTGGTACAAGCTTGTCTTAACTAGCCATCAAGGGGAGGGTAAACAAGTTGGCTGCTGAAT
>JASEVX010001348.1:0-2500 GCA_031761405.1 Serripes groenlandicus | reverse complement strand
TCCCACGTTTTAAGTCCTTTGCGAGGGTCTCTACGTTTTCCCAATTAAATGGGGCAACCATTACCTTATAATCATAGTCCGCGCTTTTTTCGACTGATCTATCATGCTTACTATGTTTGATCAATGCTTCTAAATCGTCAGTGAAGTTATGCCGACTTTTGGAAGTGTGAGGGAATCTGAATGTGTCTTTGAAATACTCAGAGAAACCGGTTGGTATATTTTCTTCCGTATAAGTTGTATCTTTATACACTATTTCAGAACATTCACGCAAACCTTTTCCCTTCCGCTTGCTGACTAGTTTCCAGAAAAGGTTTATATCTAATTGAGCTACTTTATCAAGTTCTTCGAATGCTTTGTTGAAGAAGTTGTTAGAGGCACTTCGCTGTTTCCTTCGAAAGTTACTTTTGGCAGCTTTGTAATTTCGATAAGATTCGCGTTCGGATCCTCTGGGCCGACCTAGATTAATCCAGACTCGCCTGAGGCGTCTTGATTCGGCATGGGCTAACTTAAGGTCGTTTGACCAATACGGTTTCGTATGTTTATTAAACTTAACCTTAGGTAAACATTCATCGGCTGATCTTAGGATAGACGATATAATGCGATCAGATGTCTGATTTGGGCCATGACTTGGTGAGATGGAATGTGTGTGTAGATAATTCGACAATGTATTTTGAAACTTTTCGAAGTCATTTTCGTTACATTTGTCCCATGCGATACGGATTCGATGTTCATGATTTTCCTGATCTTGCTTTTTCACATTTACCGATATGATTAAAGGTAGGTGGTCTGATGTAAATATTTCAGATTCAGGCAAAACATTATAGCTTGTGATATCTTTCATCAACGACTTTTCTATGAAAATATGATCAATTTTCGATCTATTTCTTACATATGTATAATCGTTTTTATTATTCTGAGCAGATATGAGGCCATTACGTAATATGAACTGTTGTAGCAATAAAGATTTTTCTCCTAAATACTTATCAATGGAGTTTGATTCTCCTTGAAGGCGTGCATTAAAGTCACCAAGCACTATGATTTTTCCTTTCTCAGAGCACAAGTGTGTCACGGCTTCGAGTTCTGTTATTGTTTCAATATAGTTTGAAACGTAGCTGTCAGATGGCATATAAACTCCAATTATATAGATGCGTTCGGTATTGACTAGTTTGATTTCTATACCTATGATTCGCTCACTGTCCAAGCAGTCTATATCACTGATTGATGGCTGTAATGATCTTTTATACAGAATAGCCACGCCACCTTTTCCACACTTAGCGGGGCCATATTGGTCTATAGAGCTGTCACACACCGAATACGACTTATATCTATGATTAATGCTATCCAGAAACGACTTTGAATGGGCAAATAGCTTGTGTTCTGCAACTATACAAAGGTCAATATCGTTTGCATCTAATATATCCGAGAGTGCATATGCCGAGGACATAATTCCCCTGACGTTCCAACACATTACACTTAGCATAGCCATACTATAATATATAAGTACTTCTTTTCTCATTGTTGTATATTATATTCACGGCACTTTGTCTAATATATATCTGCGTTGGAATTAGCCCACCTATCAGTGTCTTTATTCCAGTCATCATCTTCATCGCGCCATATACTGTTGGTGTTATCATTCGAGTCTTTTGACATGTGTTTGTCATCATAATCGTATGTATCATATTTGTTATAGTTATTGTCTCGTCGTCTATTTCGTTGTGAGTGTTGTGGGTAGTTTGTTCGTTGTTGCCCATAGTTCGGTGTTGTATATCGACTATTTCTGTCGAAATAGGACTTGGTTTTCCATTTCCTAAATGTAATCTCGGAAGGCCAAAACCCTTCACTCTCGACTTGGTCGGCGAAATCAGCCGATATGTTAACCTTTGCAGCAGACCCATTTTTTCCGTAGAACATGTTTATATTAGTGCACTTTACTTTCCTTTCAGTTGTAATATAATCATAAATGTCTGAGTCGGTAGTATCGGGGTCAATGTTGCCAAGGTAATATGAGTTGGTGTTTTTTCTGCGCACCGCTATAAATCGTTCAGCTGACGCATGTTTTGGGGTACTAGGTTTTAAACTCTGCGTAGTTGTATTTCGTGTCTTTCCCATTCCGTGGGTACTTGTAGTCTGTGTCTTATCTAGATATCTATTTGTGGTATTTGAGTTTCTGTGGACTTTGACGTTGTCTCTAACAGTGGCTATCAAATTAATTGTACCACTATCGGACACTCTTGTTGTTGGTTTCGATATATGGTCTGTGTTGTATGATGTTGTATGCATATTAACGGAATGTGAGGTGTCAGCTATTTCACACGTTTCTGAAACTTTAAAGGCACAGTCTTGTACTTCACTACTCGCGATTAGGGTATTTTCCGTTATCATTGTTGTTTGATCTCTTTCTTCGTCCTTTTTCGTCGTTCCTTTTGGCGCTGTACACGTTGTTTGGACGGCGTCCGCGTATGACGGTGCTGTAATATTTAATACACTGTCTTGTGTA
>JASEVX010001347.1:2500-17965 GCA_031761405.1 Serripes groenlandicus | reverse complement strand
CATTATGCACACTTCCTGATCGTGATACTTTAACGTATTACCTCATAAGCCATTTTAACGTGCATCCAAATTGAAAACACCTAGACAGAATAAAACGAGGGATTTTTACAATTGGTAAATAACATCTCCTCGCTTTACAACTTTCGACCAAACTCGGTCTTGCTAAGAATTGGACTAAATGCATGTAAACCATATTTATGCCTTCTATTATGTTATGCTAAAACTTCAAAGTTTATAACGCGACCTCGGGCCATTATACGAGCGGATATGATCGGTTAAAAAAGATAACGTAAACATTTAAAGTTGAAATAAAACACACCCTGCCTGAATTCTTTTCCGCCTCACCCTTTACTTGACTCTAGACGATTACACGTTTTACCTGTTTACTGACGGTTGAATAATGTGGTAAGTTAACTCACAAGTTATGGTCGTATTCTGCTTCTTATTTACGTATTAAGGCTTCAGAGTTACTGGTGCTTTACACCGTTTTAAACAAGTGTTCAGTTGTATGGAGATTCCTGAGTAAGTTACTACTGGTCCTTTATAGATGCTGACACCAGCGAATCAGTATTAATGCTAACCCCACACTAATAAGGGTCAAGTGAAATCAATTACTTCCATTTTCTAATTATTTGGTTTGACCCGGACGGGGTCGAATTTCCGATCCTACGCACCAGAAGCGTCACTACATCGCCGAGGAGGTATATAAAGGTATACAAGAGAAAGTTGATGCAACGCATCAATGTCGCCGGATATCCATAGTGCAGTTATGCATAACACTAACATTATAGTAGTTGAATAAACAGTTATCAACTGAGGGGCATATTGGAACATCAGGGGTGGGGTCAAGTTAAAATGTATCATAACTTGCATTGTTTTGTCAACGAAGTGAATGATAATTGAAGCCTTTCATTGTTTATGATCAATCTCCATTCCAAAGTAGGTTGACCATACACACAACCAACTAATTATTGATCATACACAGTAATGGAAATGAGTAATCTTGCCAATCATTAGTCTTAGTATGTATACAGTGCTTTCATTAAGGAATATTTATAAGATTTGTGAATTCCACATACACTTTTCAAGATGTTTGTCAGAATATTTGAATTTTATTATTTTTCAATAAGACCACAAAACAGACAATTTAGGATTTGCATGCAATAGCACGTCATTTTACCTTTCCTATTTTAAAGTCAACAGTGGACACCTTTGCAGCAATCTACTTTTAAAACAATGAGATAAGGGTTAAATCGCTGAAGACATGAGTTTTCACTTTTTCTCAAAATGATATTAGCTTAGCATCCTAATTATATCATACTTTAACAAATGTTGAAATGTAGTCCAATATTTATAAATTAGACCACCTTCGAAATATAATATCAACTAAACAGTTAAATCTCATTGAAATTGTTGTATAATTTAAACGGAATTTCGAACATAAACTTAGCCCTACAACATGTTAATTTATTTTAATTCTTTCCTTCCTTTTTTATAATGAAAACAACAAACTACTCATGTTTTAAAATTATATTATGATGAGCGCCCTTGTGTTAATGATATGCAGATCGGAAGCAATATGCCTTTAGGGAATTAAATGACACATTTAAAATTGTCAAGGACGAAATAATTTCGTACGAAAGACCCGATTCTTTCTTATTCGCAGAGGTGTCGTTCTTGAAACTCTCTTTATAGGCAGAGAGTGTTCGTTCAAAGTCATTTTTCCATTAAAACCAGTTTTATCTCGGTTTGTTCTTTTCTTCATTTGTTTCGAACGAAATAAACATTTTAAATCACCTATAATTTACTATTTGTAAGTGAGTGTAAAGAGCGGCTCTCTGCAAAGGAGATTGATCTACGCAGTTGGTATTCGCGCGAGACCCGTATTCGCGAGTCAGGCAGGTGCGCGCGCAGGTTTTTGTTGTAAAATGTATCGCGTGCAAATCCAGCTTTTCATTGGTTATCGCACACACAGTAAGTACAGTAGTATATAGTAGCGTGTGCAAAATTTACAAATCTATGCGGGCGGTACTCGGTAGTGACGTAATCAACAGTTCTAGGTTAGAAACAGTTCATATTTTAGATATACACGAGTTAACATTATCAAATGAATTCTTCACAAATCAAGACATATTTTTGAACATGAAAATAACATTCAGTAAGTTAACATTACTATTGAAAGTAGAATTTGACGTGATTTTTATTTCAATATATCTCAATATTGACATATAGCAGTTGGTTGCAAGTCTAGCAGGGACCACATTTGTCTTCGTAAATAAGACAAAAACACTTAAATGCAAGTCAACAAAATGAAACTAAAAATACCTAAAACATCGAAATGTTTATTCCATTTTAGATGTGTCATTACTTAGTGTTTTTAAACAAACACAATTGTAATATGTTCAAAACATCTTAATGTGTTTCTTTCCAATAATTATCCCTCCTCCCATGTGATTTCCGAAAAGCTATTAAAAATAGAAGTCGCGGGCTTCTGCCCGGCGACTAATAAGGAACTAGCTGAGATGTTCTAACTGATCTTCAGACATTTGTTTATTTGACTAAACGCTAGTTCTATCTACTGCGTACAGTGTGTTCCTTTGTGAATATATCTAAGATAATGTGTTGAGCTCAATCGCATTTTCTGTTTTTAGACTCAGTCATTAGTTAGGTTATACAGATTTGAAGACAGTTGGGCAATGTATTTATCTGAATAGACCACTTCGTACATAACAGCCTTAATTCTTACCCTATCCCGAATCCTAACCCTTTTCCTGGCTGGTGAGTCCATATGTATTTGATTACAAATGTAACAGCGTTAACAGAGGATTTGAAACGTATTTTATTCCTTTTATCAGGTGTAAAACGTATCAGTTACAGATTGAAAATGAAAAGTATAGAACATATGTTATCAACTTGTACAACATATCATAACAAACGTATTTATACTCGAAATAAAGCAAATCAAATACGGTTACATTAATATATAAAATTATGTAAGAATGTTATTTTTTTTATATTGTATACTGATAATGTAAAACGTGTAATCTTTAGATTACTGCAATGTAGACGTATTGTTGAAAAAAGTTTAAAAAAAACCCGCTTTAACAGGGGCCATTACAAACCCATTCAAAAAACGTTTGCTTTAAGGCTTTATTAATGAAAGTTAAGCAAACAATTTATATAAATCGTTAATTTAAGATGTAATTTAGAAAATAAAAGTGTTCGAGACGTTCCACCACATTGAACGCCGTGTTATGTAGAGTTACAGTTAGGCATTATATGTTCGCCCGTGTGAAACTTCCGGCTTGAGGATCAAGTGACATATCTTCGCATTATATTATTGTCCTTAAGAACAGAATCAGGAAGTTTTACAATTTCGTATTACTCATAGTGATCAACATTCAGGCCTTATACCGACCATTTTCATAATATATCTATAGGTGCTACATATTTACGGGAAAAAAACCGTAAACTGATTGTAATTAAACACAAATTAAAGAGTATACTTTGTTCATTTAAAATGATTTTAAAAGTAATTGACTAGACGTAGATAATATTCGTGTAATGTGTTACATGTATGCATGATCATACAAATGTTTGGAATTCGTATAACTCTCGTCTTTTATTAAACACAGAACATAATAAAGTAAAGACTTTCAGAAAATGTATAATCAATTTATAATGATATATGTTTAGAAAAAGGGCCAAGATGGCGCTTAATTGACCATCTGCCTGATGGTACATGTATGTGAAACGGATAATATCGGGGGGAGGGGGGGGGGGGGGGAGATTTGTTCATTTTCAGCCCTTTTCTGGTGCCAACTGGCGACTACCATTTGAAACCAGTCAATATGAAACACATTTTGTAGGAGGTCACGTTTCTGCTAAACCATTTCCCTGATAAAGTCGGGTTCTTACGCCTCTGCAGCAGGACGACGTATAAAACGTGTGCAGTCAAAGGAACACTTTCTCATGATGAGCTATTTATCCTTTTGCCACAATATAGGATCAATAGTTATACTTTCATTTATAGATACATGTATTTTAACTCTATGCCAAGTTGTTTTCAAAGTTGTATGCAGCGGATTTGTTGTATGTGGTTAAGGGTGTATCATCTTGATATGAGGCAAGCACTTTCATAACATAATAAACAAGTGGATCAAAATGGTCCTAAATCGATCACCTGAGTGATAATATAGTAGCAAATATGTAACTTCTAAAGTCGGGGAAAATGTAATTAAGGTGGGAGGAAACTGCAAGGAGTAGGCATGTAAAATCAAATTCCTTAAAGGAGAAGGACAAAGTTTCAAGTCGGGGAAAATGTAATTAAGTTAGGAGGAAACTGCAAGGAGTGGACACTATAAAATCAAATTTCTTAAAGGAGAAGGACAAAGTTTCAACATGTATAGTTAACAAGATAGCCATAATGCCCTGGATCGCTCACCTGATAATGTGTTTTTTTATACTTAATAAGAGAAGCCATGTTTTTAACGGATCATATCATCGAAATAATTTCAACAATCTTAGTAGAGGGTCACCAAAGGAAAGTTTTAGAAAAAATGTGATCTCTAAAGTTTAGACTGTCAATTCAAGTGTTAAGAGTTCAAACCCCAGCTCGGTCAACATTCTGTTCGACACTTGACAAAAGTCAAAGCGACAAGCGTTATTCGTCTTCTTTCAATGGGCGAACAGTCTATTTTAAAAAGGATTGTTATGTGGAGTACTGATTTGCGAAAGCAAAGAAACACATGGGTAGTAAAAATGGCTGATTAGTTGAATTATAGTTGTACTGGATAGACGTTCTCGTAGTCTGCTTTGAATAAGCACAGTTTCTTATCACAGACACCTGTAATAATGTTCTGGCATAATACTAAACATAGTGTACCGTAGTGCACACTTGCATTAAACACACACTTACGTTGATTTTCCTGGAGCATGTTTATAAAGTCTTGATGTTCAATAGTATTTTAGCCAAAACTAAAATGCATGGTGTTTGTTTTGTTTCTTTGTATGGTGCTTTACGTCGCTTTTAACAAAAGTCAACACTATTAATTTATGTACACTCTCTTTGTGTAGCTAACATTATCTATACATATATTTGAGTCAAGGTTGTCTTCAGTAATTCTAAAAGATAAACACTGACTTACCTCTCAAGAGCGCAATGCTATCATTTACCGGATGTCGTGGAAAGTATCACACACACACACACACACACACACACACACACACACACACACACACACACACACACACACACACACACACACACACACACACACACACACACACACACATGCACGCACACACGCACGCATGCACCCCACCCACACATGCTGGTATACCCAACACACTGAGGTATATGATCCCACACAAACACACCGAGGTCTATGCTTATTCGTCATGTTTCAAATATAAGAAAAATGTAATTACATAAAGAATTGGTCCTGAATGTCATTTATCATAAGCACATTGGGTAGTATAATTTTTGGGAAACCAGTACAAGGTAAACAATCCGAGGTAACAACCTCAGTATGTGACACACAACAACCTCGGTATGGGACACACAGTAGAATATCGGGACGAGGTGTGTGGGGTCACACACAGCACCCTTACAAGCTCCAAATCGACACACCGAGGTATCGTCCATTTTTTCAGATATAAACATAGACGAGCATTCTGCGTTACTTTAGAGGTAAACATACCGAGGTAATGGAAAAGGTACCTCGGTATTTTTTGGTACCTCGGTAAGTTGTTGTGTACTCCTATGACCTACCTCTGTGAGTAAGGTATACTAACGCACACACACACACACACACACACACACACACACACACACACACACACACACACACACACACACACACACACACACACACACACACACACACACACACACACACACACACACACACACACACACACACACACACACACACACATACTGGTATAACCAACACACTGAGGTATATAATTCCACACAAACACACCGAGGTCTATGCTCATTCGACATGTTTCAAATATAAGAAAAATGTAATGGCATAAAGAATTGTCATTTATCATAAGCAAATTGGCGTAGTATAATTTTTTGGAAACCAGTACAAGGTAAACACACCGAGGTAACAACCTCAGTATGGGACACCCTCAACATCGGTATGGGACACACAGCAACATCGGTATGGGACACACAGCAACATCGATGGACACACCGCAACATAGGTATGGGACACACAGTAAACACATTGTTGACAAACGGAGGAATTTAATCGGAGACAAAGACATCAGCTTTGTGTATCTCATGTGTTTAATAAGGTTTCTAGATAAATGACTTAACCCGTTTGTTGCCCAGAGCTCTAGAAACGAGGAGAAAACTTGTCATTATCCTTCAATATCACAACTGAGTCCTATGTTGCATTTAAAACTGTGGAAAACGATTGACATCTGTATTTATATACATTCAAGTAGCGCATTCGAAACGTCTTCAAACCACAGCTTTATACCTTTGGCAAGAATTGTATTTCATTCGTTTATGCAAAGAAGCGAAGCTGTTCAAACTCATAAACATATTTTACATCAACAATTGCTACACATCCATGTGTTTCCATGATAAAAATCACAATAAAAGTACATACCTCATGAAGTGGGGACCCTGCCACTTGCTGTGTGCATTTTCTGATATACTGCGCATGCGCACGCCTGAGTTTAAGTAGAATATCGGGACGAGGTGTGTGGGGTCACACACAGCACCCTTACACGCCCAAAATCGACACACCGAGGTATCGTACATTTGTAAAGATATAAGCATAGACGAGCATTCTGCGTTACTTTAGAGGTAAACACACCGAGGTAATGGAAAAAGTACCTCGGTAGTTTTTGGTACCTCGGTCAGTGGTTGTGTACTTCTATGACCTACCTCGGTGAGAAGGGTATACCAACGCACTCACACACACACACACACACACACACACACACTCACAAACACAGACACACATAGAGAGAGAGACAGAGACAGATATATAGACAGAGAGTAAGAGAGAGAGAGAGAGAGAGAGAGAGAGAGAGAGAGAGAGAGAGAGAGAGAGAGAGAGAGAGAGAGAGAGAGAGAGAGAGAGAAAAGAGAGACAGAGAGAAAGAGAGAGAGACAGACAGAGACAGAGACAGAGACAGAGACAGAGACAGAGACAGAGACAGACAGTGAGACAGAGAGAGACACACACAGAGAGAGACAGATAGACAGTGAGAGACAGAGACAGAGAGAGACAGAGAAATAGAGACAGAGAGAGAGAGAAAGAGAGATAGACAGAGACAGAGACAGAGAGACACAGAGACAGAGAGAGAATGAGACAGAGACAGAGATAGAGATAGAGAGACACACAGAGACAGAGACAGAGAGAGACAGAGAGACAGAGAGAGAGAGAGAGACATAGAGAGACAGAGAGAGAGAGACAGAGAGAGACAGAGACAGAGTGAGAGAGTCAGAGACAGATACAGAGAGACATAGAGAGAGACAGAGAGACACATATAGAGACAGAGACAGAGACATAAACAGAGAGAGACATAGACATAGAGACATAAACAGAGAGAGACAGAGACAATGAGAGACAGAGACAGAGAGAGAGAGACAGAGAGACAGAGAGAGACACACAGAGAGAGAGAGAGAGACAGAGAGAGACAGAGAGATACATTCGTCTGCTGATGATGAGTTGTAAGTGGGAAAAAGATAAAATATTTTTCTATTCAATGAACCTACCTAAAATAAACGTTTTCTACGAAAAGATCTCCAGTTAATACAAATTAATACGCCACCAAGGCCAACCCATTGATATCATTTCGTGCTTAACAAAAGCTTAATTATTTTATATAATGCAGAACACCGTCAAAACACTCCATCCTAGAGAAAGCACATCGATCCTCAACAAAGGTTCAAATCAGCATGTGAATACGCACAGTTTGATCAGACAGTTGATGTTCAAAACAGACAATCGACGGACTCTACGCTAAATTTACGAGACGTTTTTCATGCGGTTTTCAACATTATTCCTGTTATAAGGCAAGACTGAATGTAAGTATCTGGATGCAACGAAGACGTGTTTTTATACAGACGTGATACCATCATGGATTAAGGAGAACTTGTTCATCTAGAGCCATATCTCTTGTTTTCCCTTACATAGGTATCATAATACCGCCTGCTGTAGAAACGTCAATTGTCGACTATCTAAAGGTAAGGGTAAGCCTATCCTTATCCCACACACAGACGCTCTCTGACGCTACTGCAGCAGACGACTTTTAAAAACAATAGATGAACAATATCTCCCTTTGTCAGATTGTTTTTAACTCTATTAAACAGTTATACTATTATAAATACAGAGTGTCCTTATTTTTGCCTAGATGTTTGCATAGTCGTCATTCGCAAATTTGTTGTGTGTGGGAAAAGGATAAATTACATCCGTCTATGAAGGACACATCATGTAACCCAGTCTCTATATATCTTATACGGCTTTGGCTTTCTTAAATGCAGACGTATTTCAGGCATCTGCAGCAGACGACTTTTGAAACATGTTGGAAAAAATAAATAAATTCTAGGAAAGTGACTATTACTAGAACATAATTACGGCATCACGGCTTTAACCCTTTCCCACAAAACGAGCAATTTCTGCTTTTACCACAACATTTCGACTTGATTAGGTGACGACGTTTTCATTTACAGACATTTTTCAAACTCATCTGCTATATATACGTCAGTTGTTGACAGTATAATTGAAAGGGACAAAGAACATCCGCCTGCCAAGGACATAAACACATCCTGTAACCCAATCTCTATGTAATTTCATCTATCTGTTACTGCCGACTTTTCACGGGGCTAAACACACATGCGCCGTGTCTAGCGATGATGGCTCTTAATGCATCTGTACACTCTCACCAGTTATTTAACTTTTGTCCAAAATGTTATTTAGACATTAAACCGGGTGTCTAGAAAACTAAGACCTAAGACATAAGACCTAAAACCTAAGACCTAAGACCTAGAAAACTA
Source organism: Serripes groenlandicus (assembly GCA_031761405.1). Classification (NCBI taxonomy): domain Eukaryota; kingdom Metazoa; phylum Mollusca; class Bivalvia; order Cardiida; family Cardiidae; genus Serripes; species Serripes groenlandicus. The sequence continues at coordinate 8,937 of JASEVX010001347.1, read as the reverse complement.
AGACCCACTGTACTAGAAAACGAAGACCTAGAAAACTAAGACCTAGAAAACTAAGACCCACTGTACTAGAAAACTAAGACCCATATTTTATTTATATTATTACTTTATTTTGATTTTCCAAATCACCATTATTCTTGTGGATCTGTTCGTTATGGCAAGATCTACAGAGATGCTGTTGATGAATTCATGGCAACAACCTAATGCGGATTTGCATTACAAATGTTAACGATTCTTTTTTTCCTTCAACCAATATATATTGAGACAAAAAGAAATCATCCCTCTTTGGAATTCTTCAAAACGAAGCTATTCTTAAATACTGCAAAAACACCTCATGTTTTATTATGCAGGTGCTGTTTTGGGGGTATTTATCATCTTCAGTGATAGTTCTAGTTCTATTAGGATTGATTGTTCAATTTGAGTTTAACACTGTTTTAACCCTTTCCCACATAAAACAAATCTGCCAGCAGACGACTTTGAAAAGTGACAACAAATTGAAAAATTTCCATAAAAGATAGCTTAATTGTTCAATAAAGTTGAAAACATTGTGGCAAATGGAGAAATTGCTCGTTATGAGCAATTTCACCTTTGTCCACAATGTTTTCAAATGTCGTCTGCAGGTGGGAAAGGGTTAAACCATATTTATATTGTGGCGGCCATTCCATTCAACATGGATCAATCCTAATGGTACTCTTCTGATTACAAAAGGTCATGCCAAAGGTTATATCCTGGGATTTCAACCTGCAGGCACACATAGTGCACTGTTCTTAAATTTCTCACACCAGTACTCAACACAACATTCTTCCCAGGCAAGTGGCTACCTTCCCACTATAGCCAAATGGAGAAAGACAAATTCAGGTATTCACAATTACTTTTGTCAAAATCAGAAAGAATGAATGTCCGAGATCGGGTTTGAACTCATGAACCCTTATAAAAACTAATGGATTGATAACACTCTTCTATTGATTTGGCCGTGTTCGAAGGTCCAGAATGTCCAGAATATCCGAAGATTTATTTCAAATAACTAACTATAATCAAAAACTGTCCTTTTAACCCTTTCCCACATTACGACAAATCAGTTACTGAGCAGACGACTTTGAAACAATATATTGAAAATCTGTCTGCTACAGATGCGCAGCGACAAAATGCAAGAGGAGATTATGAGCAATTTCCCCGTTTGTCTGAAAAGCATAGTCTGCTGCAGATGTGTCAGAATGTGCCTTGCAAGAGTGAAAGGGTCAAATGAAAATTTAATTATTTAATTAAAGTTGAAAAGAAAGTAACAAAAGTAGAATTTAGTCATTATGACCAATTCCTCTTTTTGTGCCAGTGTTTTCAAAGTCATCTGCTGCAGATGCTTAAAAATGCATCTGAAAGTAGGAAAGGCTTACTAATATGAAAACACCAGATTTTCCAAAGAATCAACATACAGTAAGGAAAGGATTTTATAGAGCTGTGATAAGTTTTCAAATAGATTGGATAACTAGTTGATTGTTTGGTGTTTTATCCCGCTTGCAACAAGTTTTCCTTGGTAAGTTACCAGTAATACTGGTCCATTTACTCTGACACCAGCAAGTCAGTTGTTATGCTAACCCCGCAACCCTGAGCGCCAAGGGGAGCAGCCATTACTACTATTTTAAAGTCTGCGGTAAGACCCGGCCGGGGATTGCACCTGCAACCTCCCACACCCAAGGCAGACACTACACCAACGAGGCGGTACATGGATAACTGGAGACCTACATTAGTGAGACAATGTCTTCTTTTGCCACAATGTATTAAAAAATCAAATTTTGCAGTTGCTTCAAAATGCAAACTGCCCGTCGGAAAGGTTTTACGAATTAACGAACATTCTCCTGAAATGCACCTCTAGGTTTTGTTTGAATTGTGTTTATCACTGCTTTTAACAGTATTTTAGTTATATCACATTATATCTTGGGTAAATTACTAGTATTGGTATTGTCTATTCTGAAACCGATGATTCAGTCGTAATGCTATCCCCACAACCAAGTCAGTAAACCATTTCCCACATACAACAATCTGCATATAGACAAATTATGAAAACTATCTAAAACTGAAAGTTTGATTATTGAATCAATTTAAAAAACATTGTGGAAAATGGAGAAAAGCAATTTCACCTTTTGCTACAATGTTTTCAACAGTAGGCAGCGTCTATTGGAATAGGTTTTAAGGAAAGGGTTTTTAGAGCTTCCATCAGTTTTCCAATGTCTCCTCTCCTTATTATGAAAATACTTCTATTGCATAATGCTTCAAAATGTATTCTGACTATAGGAAAGGTATAATGAAGTGAATTTAGAAGATATTCCAGGGATTTGTGTGGGAAAAGGTTTTCATAGTTGTCACATTTTCTTTCAAATGGCCGGGATAACAGGAATACAAATATTAGGTAACTTGACCCTTCAGTGATAGCTAGGCTCTCAGCTCAAGTTCATGGGGGATTAACAGTTTTAAGTGATTTACTAGCTGATAAGCCCTTGCTGAATCTCAGTAGGCCTCTGGTATAAATGCGCAGGACTGTTTATTAAAGTTCAGAAACTTGCAATTTTTGAAAATTGATCCCAAAACTTCGTGCTGAGGTGAGCTAAAAATGGGTCTTAGTTTCCAGGTCTTAGTTTTCTAGTACAGTGGGTCTTAGTTTTCTAGGTCTTGGTTTTCTAATACAGTGGGTCTTAGTTTTCTAGGTCTTAGTTTTCTAGTACAGTGGGTCTTAGTTTTCTAGGTCTTAGTTTTCTAGGTCTTAGTTTTCTAGTACAGTAGGTCTTAGTTTTCTAGTGGGTCTTTAGTGAACTGCAAATGGTCCTTAATCTGCTGTGTACAATTTGGTACTTCAGCTCACCTGCGTAATAAAACATGAGGTGTTTTCGCAGTATTTAAGAATAACTTCGTTTTGAAGAATTCCAAAGAGGGACGATTTCTTTTTGTCTCAACATATATTGGTTGAAGGAAAAAAAAATCGTTAGCATTTGTAAGGTTTGCCGATGCTTGTCCAATTGTGTCGGCAAATCCGCATTAGGTTGTTACTGTCATCACGGATGACCAGTTCAGGGGCATTCTTGAAATTCCATATCTATCTTCTAAGCTTCCATGAATTCATCAACAGCATTACTGTAGATCTTGCAATAACGAACAGATCCTCAAGAATAATGGTGATTTAGAAAATCTTTGCAAAATAAAGTAAAATATAAATAAAAAATGGGTCTTAGTTTTCTAGTACAGTGGGTCTTAGTTTTCTAGGTCTTAGTTTTCTAGGTCTTAGTTTTCTAGTACTGTGGGTCTTAGTTTTCTAGGTCTTATTTTTATAGGTCTTAGTTTTCTAGGTCTTAGTTTTCTAGGTCTTAGTTTTCTAGGTCTTACTTTTCTAGTACAGTGGGTCTTAGTTTTCTAGGTCTTAGTTTTCTAGTACAGTGGGTCTTAGTTTTCTAGTATGTGTCTACAGAATGAACGCATTCTGAACGGTCAATTTGAACTGCCTATTTTTGTATGCACTCGTTCAAGTTATGTTTGCTTGGTGTTTAACGCTGCTTTCAACAATTTCTCAGTTACCAGTACTAACTGGTCCTTTTTATTTAACACCAGTCATAATGGGGCGTTCTCACCGCCGATCTGAGTACCTCGATCTCCCCGACTGGCCAAATTCTGCGACCAAGCTCAACCAGGTGTTTGGTCGGGGGTCTACACAACCGTAGGGGACCTCTGCAATACCTTTAGTGGACCATACTAGATCAACTCAAGACCCTTCCAGACTACTTCAAGACCACTTGCCGACACACATCCCGACTTCTACTCAACCTAAACGCGACCTTCCCGATGTCTACTCGATCAACACGACCAGTCCGATTTTTCTTCGACCTCTACCCGACTTATACCCGGCCATGTACGATCGGGCACAAAAGCAGCAGACTAGGTATAAAACTAGTATTTTGTTCGGTATTCAGTAGACCAAAGACTATCGAAGAAGCAACATCATGGAAGTTAATCAGCAGAATATGTGACTAGATGTCTTCCCAATGAACTAGACCATGTACACGAGTATACATGAGTTTACAATTAGCGAAATATGTGACTAGATGTCTTCCTGATGAACTAAACCTTGTACAGGAGTATCCAGGAGTTTACCAGAGCGCTACAAGATGTATTTCAGACAGCTTCCAGACCACCTGGCTTCTCGAGCGCTACACAGATTTATTTGACATGTAAACAAAATCTGTGTAGAAACCCCGACCGCTACCGACCAAGGTAGACCGCTGCAGAACGGGCGGGAACCCCCTGCAGACCGAGGGAGATAATTTCACGACTGCATGATCGAGTTTGATCGAGGTACTCGAGAACGCCCCATAATGCTAACCAAACAAACATGAGCACCAAGGAGAGAAAGTCATTACTACCATTTAAAGTCTCTATGGTGAATTATGTACCACAATATATAGCAGTCTGTACACATACTTGTGCAAAGTTGGTTTAAAACCAGCATAATTATGTAGAATCAAAAACAAGAAAGTGTGACGGCGATTGAGAAGTGATCCCCATGTAACTCCCCGGTGTGACGGTGATTGAGAAGTAATCCCTATGTAACGCCCCGGTGTGACGGTGATTGAGAAGTGATTCCCATGTAAATCCCCGGTGTGTGACGGGGATTGAGAAGCGATCCCCATGTAACTCCCCGGTGTGGACGGTGATTGAGAAGTAATCCCCATGTAACTCCCCTGTGTGATGGTGATTGAGAAGTGATCCCCCATGTAACTCCCGGGTGTGATGGTGATTGAGAAGTGATCCCCATGAACTCCCCGGTGTGACGGTGATTGAGAAGTGATCCCCATGTAACTCCCCGGTGTGACGGTGATTGAGAAGTGATCACCATTAACTCCCCTGTGTGACGGTGATTGAGAAGTGATCCCCATGTAACTCCCCGATGTGACGGTGATTGAGAAGTGATCCCATGTAACTCCCCGGGTTGTGACGCTGATTGAGAAGTGATCCCCATTAACTCCCCTGTGTGACGGTGATTGAGAAGTGATCCCCATGTAACTCCCCGGTGTGATGGTGAATGAGAAGTGATCCCCATGTAACTCCCGGGTGTGATGGTGATTGAGAAGTGATCCCCATGTAACTCCCGGTGTGACGGGTGATTGAGAAGTGATCCCCATGTAAATCCCGGTGTGACGGTGATTGAGAAGTGATCCCCATTAACTCCCTGTGTGATGGTGATTGAGAAGTGATCCCATTTAACTCCCCGGTGTGACGGTGATTGAGAAGTGATCCCCATGTAACTCCCCGTGCGACGGTGATTGAGAAGTGATCCCCATGTAACTCACCTGTGTTATGGTGATTGAAAAGTGATCCCCATGTAACTTCCCTGTGTGACGGTGATTGAGAAGTGATCCCATGTAACTCCCCGGTGTGACGGTGATTGAGAAGTGATCACCATTAACTCCCCCGTGTGACGGTGATTGAGGAGAAGTGATCCCCATGTAACTCCCCGGTTGCGACGGTGATTGAGAAGTGATCCCCATGTAACTCACCTGTGTTATGGTGATTGAAAAGTGATCCCCATGTAACTCCCCATGTGTGTGACGGTGATTGAGAAGTGATCCCCCCCATGTAACTCCCCGGTGTGTGACGGTGATTGAGAAGTGATCACCATTAACTCCCCTTTGTGACGGTGATTGAGGAGAAGTCATCCCCATGTAACTCCCCGGTGTGACGGTGATTGAGAAGTGATCCCCATTAACTCCCCTGTGTGACGGTGATTGAGAAGTGATCCCCATGTAACTCCCCGGTGTGATGGTGAATGAGAAGGGGATCCCCATGTAACTCCTGGGTGTGATGGTGATTGAGAAGTGATCCCCATGTAACTCCCGGTGTGACGGTGATTGAGAAGTGATCCCCATGTAAATCCCCGGTGTGACGGTGATTGAGAAGTGATCCCCATTAACTCCCCTGTGTGATGGTGATTGAGAAGTGATCCCATTTAAGTCCCCAGTGTGACGGTGATTGAGAAGTGATCCCCATGTAACTCCCCGGTGCGACGGTGATTGAGAAGTGATCCCATGTAACTCCCCTGTGTGATGGTGATTGAGAAGTATCCCCATGTAACTCCTGGTGTGACGGTGATTGAGAAGTGAACTCCCCGTCAATGGCAGGCAACACATATACATGCGACATGTTTGACATGCATTTTCTTTTATTTTCATTTGTACTTACCCCAAATTAAATATATCCGATGGGAAGAAGCTTTCAAACTCTCGGAGAATGGCCTTAAGTCCAGGGAAGGTAATGTACTGAATGGTCTCGCATTCAGGAATTCTGCATGAGTCATTTTTCCTCATCTTATTGCAAAAACTTTCAAACTGTTGGAAACTCTGAGATGCCATGATTCGGTAGTACAACTACTAAACATGAAGGAATGATTAAACTCCATGATG
>JASEVX010001346.1:0-17990 GCA_031761405.1 Serripes groenlandicus | reverse complement strand
TTTTTTTTATGCAGAAAACTGGAGCCATGTTTTAACCCAGTTGAATGGAGAATCATGACTTTACAAAAAGGCTGCTTTGTATCTTAGATACAATCCGTGTTCTATAAGCTTAGTTACTGGTTAGTCTTTGTATGAACACAGTTTGACCAGAACCCTGACATTGTTTACAGGATTTCGCTTAATGGAATCTCTAAAAACATGTGCTGAAAGTGCAGCCACTCGGAATTGATGGACAGGCATTTTCATTTGTTAACAGAATGGATAAAATATTGGGACGTTTTTAGTTTGACAAGGCTCGTTGGTGCAAGGTTAATTACTAATAGGGGGCGGGTATTGAATGGAGTTTACCTGGGTATTGATATTGTCCTTTTATTGTCCTTGGTTGACCCTTTTCCCTTCCTTGCAGGGCTTTCTTGTAAGTTGTCACTGTGTCAACAATTTTATAACCACTGTGACCATAAGAATTTAGAATGTCTATTTGAATTTTTATGGTATTGATAGAAGAGCATTGAGTATCAATATACTCTTCCATTTTATACTTAACCTGAAATGCTTATTTTGTGATTGCCAGTACTTCAAAAGCATGTTGGCAAAAACATGGACAATTTCTAAAAATGCAAGTATTATGGAAAGAGTTGAAAACAATGTTGCAAAAGGAAAATTTTCTCATAATGTTTTTAATGTTATTCTACTTTAAATGTGATGATGCGGCTGCATTAAAATGATAATATATATATTTGAAATGACAATAATACCATGTACAAAAAAAATTCTGCCTATATATATATGTTTGAATTGACATATATGGCATCTGATCTGAATGTCTGGTCTAGTATCTCCCTCTTCATAACTCCATATTTGGTATGGTTCAGAGCTCATAATGTTTCATTTGTCACAAAAGAGTTGATTTCATTTAACCCTTTCCCTCATACGACAATTCTGCAGCAGACGAATTTGAACATATTTTGTCAAAAACTGGAAAATCTCAATAATTGAATGGATAACATAGGACTTAAAGTGGAAAACATTGTGGCAAAAGGAGGAATTGCACGTTTTGTGCAATGTCTTCTTTTGTCACTATGTTTTCAAAAAGCCATCTGCTGCAAAGGCGTCAGAAAGCGTCTATATGAGGGAAAGGGATAATGTAAGATTTGGTGTAATTTTTTGAAAGTCTGTGCTTGATACCTCGATCGATATACTGACCGATGATCAATTTGTGCACCATGAGTTTGCAGAAGTGTTTGACACATTTGGAGCAGATGGATTTTGAAAACATTGTAACAAAAGAAAAGAATTCTCATAATGATTATGAGCAATAATTGTCTTCCAAATTGCCACAATTTGTTCATCTTCATTAAATTATTAGACATCCATTTGAGGAGATTTTCAATGTTGCTACCATCGCTGGTTGTTGGTTTATATTGTATGTCAGAAATGGGGGTCAAACAGTTTCTATTTGCCACAACCTTCTGTCAGAACCTTCCCTCAGATTATTATATAGATATGTCTAGATTGTAAACAGTCAAGATGTTGATCAGGCTGAGTCAATGGGCAGACAGGCTGATCCAGATCTTAGTGGGTAGCTTATAATAGCAACTTACTTAACCCTTTCCCTCATATAGACGCTTTCTGACGCCTCTGCAGCAGACGGCGTTTTGAAAACATAGTGACAAAAGAAGAAATTGCACAAAACGTGCAATTTCTCCTTTTGCCACAATGTTTTCCACTTTTTGTCATAGGTTATCCATCCATTCAACTATGGAGATTTTCTATGTTTTGACAAAATAAGTTCAAAGCCGTCTGCTGCAGAATTGTCGTATGAGGGAAAGGGCTAGCCCTTATCAACCTGCAGATGCATTTTGATTCATTGTATATTTTGAGGAATATTTCCTTTTGACGCAATATTTCCAAAGGTCATCTGCTGCAGATTGGTCAAACTAAGTTTGCATGAGGGAAAGGGTTGACAGTTCAAGAGAGTAAAGTATGGGCTGAGGAATATTGAATCAGTACAGAAATTATTTGCCATTCTTGTTGTGTTAATTTTTCCCATTTAGAACATAGAGATCCATGACGTCGGACATGAAGCCAAGGATTACCATAGATGGCACATATAAGCTACATATAGCAAACATTGGAAACTTGCACAACATGTAGTAGTCTTCATTGATTATTTCATAAGATTTATCACGGTTAATCTTATCACAATAATTTCAGCATGTGCCCAATGGGGTTTTCAAACACATTACAATTCACCTCGACAAGGAGATGTTTTCCACTTTTTGTCATACTGGTTATCCATTCAATTATGGAGATTTTCTATGTTTTGATAAAATACGTTCAAAGACATGTGCTGCAGAATTGTCGTATGAGGGAAAGGGTTAATAGGTTCGTAAAAGGTTTTCTGTTTGACATGGCCCATATTCAATCCAGTTGCTATAATTTTACGAAATCTCATCGATGCTACAAAACGTAGAAATCAATACCATGGGGAAAAAAATCAAGGCGAAGGGAACATTTAGCGAATTCATGCTCATTTGATACTTCAGGGCCTGACAACATTTTCATAGAAAATTATTAATAATAGTTTTTCCTTTCTGCTAAATTGTCTATAATTGCTACAAGCATGGTTTGAATTTTAAGAAGGAAAGATATCCATAATTTGAATAATTGTGGGAAAAGAGGACATTGAATGTAATTTAAACATGTCTTTACACACAATTGATGACATGCAGGGATAATTGAGAATTATATAGTGGAAATGGATTTTCAGAGAGCTCTATAATGGAGGATTCCTTCATTCAGCATTCTAGTTGAATTACATGGGCCATGTCACAATAAAACAGACCATCAGGACTTCGTGACCAGTGATAATCCAGATCAGAGTGAGCCTTGCCATGGGTGCAGTCTGATCAGGGTCTTTCTGTTCGCACTCTAGCTGTTCAAGTATACTGCAACTATCTGCAGAACAGTTAATTATCAAACCAAATACAGACTATATATATAACGGTATACAATTTGATTGGATTTTGTATCCGTGTAACCCTTTCCCATAAATATAAATACAACAAATCTGCAGCAGACGACTAACAAAAACCTGAAAAATCTCCATATAAGATAGCTTAATTGTTAAATAAAAGTTGAAAACATTGTGGCCGAAGGGTAAATTGCTTATCATCAGCAAATTTTGACCTTTGGCCACAATATTTTTCAAAAGTCATCTTGCTGCTTTTGCATCAAAATGCGTCTGTAGATGGGAAAGGGTTAAAAACCTGTGTGAGACCAGCTCCTATAGCTGAGGTGGTAATGACCAGGGTTATCAATCCAGGATCATGAGTTTGAACTCCACCACGCCGTTCATTGATTCACTCTTTCAAACTTATGATAGAAAGTCATTGTGATTAGCGTCATTATTTTCACCAACAGGCCAAATTAATGGTCATATAGGAAAGTTACCTGAGGTACCTGGGCAGAACGTTGTGTGGCTTAACTGGCACAAGAAAGCCTGGGGAAGCACATGTTATGTGAAATGACTGCAGTGATATAACTTAAATAACGATGAACACAGGATGAAACTGATCCAATCAAATCCTGCGATTGTCAATTTTCATTTGACCAATTGTAGGAGCAATGTCAATCATAAATGATCTAAAGTAAATGATTATATATTTTCATGCAAACAATTAGAGAATGCATATGTATCTAATGCAAATTTGCACATACAAATTCTATCATATAGATGCTCTCTGATGCCTCTGCAGCAGACAGCTTTTTGAAAACATAGTGACAAAAGAAGAAATTGCTCAAAACAAGCAATTTCCTCCTTTTGCCCCTATGTTTTCCACTTTTAGTCATATAGGTTATCCATTTAATTATAGAGATTTTCTATTTTTTGACAAAATATGTTCAAAGTCGTCTGCTGCAGATTATTGTCATATGAGGGAAAGGGTTAAATGTCATTTCGGATTTTTCATGATGCTGAAGGAGTCCATTTCTGAGTGCCTTTCTCAAGGCTTTCTGGGTAAACACAACTCTTGGACTGGTATCCAATGTTATAGTTCAAGGACCCAGTCAACTTTGTGGCTTCCAATCTCTCCGTATTTGCATTTCATATTACAATGAAATGCAAATTGTAATGTGTGACACGTTTCATGCAGACGTTACTTGTTATTTGTCAAACCAATGTTAATTTGAAATGGAATGTTTCATCAATATGCATTACATGTTTGATTTGTTTAGGGGCTCCTCACCATGACTTGTTTAAGCCTTTTCCCGAAAGACACATTAAGAGGCATCTGCAGCAGACAACTTTTGAAAACATCGTCACAAAAGGAGAAATTGCTCAAAACAAGCAATCTCTCCTTTTCCCACAATGTTTTCAAAGTCCTGCTGCAGATATGTGGTATCTGGTAAAGGGTTAACCCTTTCCCTCATATAGACGCTTTCTGACGCCTCTGTAGCAGACGGCTTTTTGAAAACATAGTTTTGTGCAATTTCTCCTTTTGCCACAATGTTTTCCACTTTTTGTCATAGGTCATCCATTCAATTATAGGGATATTCTATGTTTTGACAATAGAAGTTCAAAGTCGGCTGCTGCAGAATTGTCGTATGAGGGAAAGGGTTAACACTTTCCAACATCACAACAAACAAATGGCTTTGAAAAATATCTAAGCAAAAACATGGAAACATCTCCGTAAAAGAGTTTTATTATTAGATAGATATAGAGTTGAAAACATTGTGGCAAAAGGAGAAATTACTTTTGCCACAATGTTTTCAAAAGTTGTCTGCTGCAGAGGTTCATAAAGGGTCTGTAATCTGTATGAGGGAAAGGGTTAACACTCCCTTTTGCTTCAGGGACCAATTGGAGAAGCCTTTTGCGATCAGTTAAGATGATCTAGATCAGCCTATTTGAATTTTAGACTTTTTCTGAAAACATGGTGTAAAAAAGGATTAAATTTGGAAATGTGATTGTATAATTTTGAGACTGAGATGAAAACAATCTGGGAAAAGGAAAATTTGTCACTTTCCAAAATAGATGCTTTTTAAAAGAAAATTGTCACAAGAGCATTTTATTCCTTAATGGTCATGTAAAGGTTTTATGTTAGGCATGAATGATTATAATGATCAAATTCAAAAAGATGTTAAAAAATCAATAATAACGTGAATGTTCAAAGACTACCTTTGGTGATTGAATCAACAGAGATAACAAATATATTACCCCTATTGTATATATATATAGTCAAACCAGAGTTTCCTGGTTTACTTTCATGATGTAATCACAGATAACAAAGTGTTTGAATTCACTTTCAAAATCACACCTCCCAGGTAAATATATAATTACTCCCCCCTGAATTATGACACGAGTTTTTCTTCATAATCAAACAAATCTTCATGCCTTATCTACATTCGGGGTTATTAAAGCTGCCGTCAAGATGTCTGGGTACGCACTTCCTTTATCTGTATGCGGCTAACCCATGGCAGCTTCACATTCTAATACAAAATGTTGATAAAGCAATGAAAATGGATCTTTGTCTTCATTCATACAAAGATATTTGGTTTTATATTATAACCCTTTCTCACTTGCAGACACATTCTTATGCAAGCTGCAGCAGACAACTTTTGAAATCATTGTATCATGGAGTTAAAGGAAAATAATGCTCAATATGAGCAATTCTCCTTTTTTCTTAATGTTTCCAACTCTATTCAATGATTACACTTTAATTTATAAAGGTTTCAATTATATTTGCATAGACTATTTCAAAAAGTCTGCTGCATTATTTTAACATATTTTGAGTACCGGTATGTCTATTTTTTCCTACAATGTTTTCAAACATTGACTCATGAAAGGCATTCAGACAGGGAAAGAGCTCTACGGTAGCTGATATGTGTTGCCATGGATGGTTAATAAGCTCCATCTCTAGGGTGGGATACATTTCTCATTTTTCAGGTATATATCAATGATTAAGGTAAAAACAGCATATGGGTCTTACCTTCCTTAATTCCCCAAAGGGCCTAGATTAGGGGAAGTTGGAATCAAGGGGACAGGTGTAAAAAGTCAATATTTTGATAAAATAGATAAGAAAATAGCAATTATTGATAAAATGACTATAGAAGTTTGAATGTCAGACATGAAATCCCAGAACAGGAGAGAACCAGGAGCACTACATGGGGAGGCTACGTTTTTTAGATCATTCAATTATAGTTCCTAGGAGAATCCTCCATTATGAAACCATTTTTCATGTACTGAAAGTTACTGAGGATATACATGTAATATATATTTATGGTGTTCCTCCCCGTCTTTAGCACTCTGATTGAACCCTATTCTTTTAGTACAATATTAATGTACTCAATGGCATTTAAAGAATACTTAAGTCTTCATTACTAATAAGCAATGTAGAAATGATAAACTTTACACTTTCACACTTGCAGATACATATATTTGTTGCAGACTTGTAACTGCACAATGCCAACTTTTTAATACATTGTGACAAAAGGAGAAATTGCTCAAAACAAGCAATTTCTCCTTTTGCCACTATGTTTTCAACTGTTTTCAGTAATTATACGAACAATTATGGAATTTTTTCATATTTTCCAGTAGTATTTTTCAAAGTTGTCTGCTGCAGAATTGTCGTATGAGGGAAAGGGTTAAGCAACAGATAAGTAAACATAGACAAAAATGTTCAAACAGCAGAAAATGAATTTAAGTATTATATTTTGTTTTCAAGTGTTACAGCTGATATTACAGAAATGATTGAGAACATAATTAATTCATCTGAATGTAACAAAAATACATGAACGTTGCCAAGTATAAGCGATCTTTATAAATGCATGGCGATGGCGCTTGCATAGTCTTCCCAGAGTCTTCTCTGTTTGCAAAAAAGAAGAAATATTATAATAATTAAGTTGAATGTATAGATTTAAACAGTTTATAAGTATGATTATCTTCGAAGTTAATGTGCATCGCACTTAATTCAACACAGGCCTGATTCAACATATAATGGAGAGAAACATGGATATTTTTAGATGGCCGTGGCTGACATGCTGTTTGTAGACATGAGATTTCCATTTAGATAGACAGAATATGCTATCTTTTTCGTCCATATCTGGTGCTTCTGGTCATTAAAATAGCCTTTTGATCCCTGACCATAGTGGTTTAACAGAGTTACTGTAGGGAAAAAAATCAATTGTAATTAAAATACTACAATGGTCAGTCAATATTCTAAGAATCATTGTGAGACCATTAGTATAATGTTTTTAATCTCATTTATGGCTTCCGCAAAACCAAATATTACCAACAACATGGGCAGTCAGCTCACTCAATTTACCCCTTTCCCACATACAACAAATCTGCAGCAAACAACTTTGACAAAATATTGGCAAAAACGTGAGAGTTTAATTATCAAATAGAGTGGAAAATGTTGTGGCAATTAGAAAAATTGCTCATTATGAGTAATTTCTCCTTTTGCCACAATGTTTTTAGAAGTCATCTACTCGGCAGCAGTCTCTGAGGCATCAGAATGCATATATATGTGGGAAGGAGTATCCTTCTTATTTAGGCCTCTATAGTTTATATTGAAGAATCCCCAGGCCCCAAAGAACACAGCAGTTTGATATCTCACTGGCAACTAACTCCTCTATGATAACATTACAGCCCTTTTAATAGATCCCTTAAATACAGCTGGCAGAAATCCCAATCTATATGGCCAGCAGCAATATGTATACAACTGTCAGTCTCTTGTTCAAATGTGAGAAAATGATTTACCAAATCACCTCCAATTTGTTACCTTTTTCATTTTCTTTTTGAGCCTAATTGAATTTAATGGTCCAAGTTTGATTGATTTAGATAACAGAGGAGAGGCAGTTAAAATGTTAGTTGTTATCCTTAGTTTGGTTTAATGATGTTCAGTGTTAAAATGCTGCAGAAGTTGACTTTGAGTTCTGAGGGAAAAACAACTTATAAACACATTGTGGGAAAAGGAGAAGTACTATGTTATAGTGAACATGGCTGTAGTTTGTCTTCATAGTTTATTAACAGCTTTGAATTTATGTGCTTTTGATATCTGGAAAATGTTTTTATGACAAGAAATGATTAGATCAGGAGACTGTTTCAGTCTAGATCTCAAGAATTTCAGCTTTTCTTCATAATCCATGCATAAACATTTTGCATGACCCTTGTCATGGCTCAGGTTTCTGTGTTGTGATTAAATTATGGAAAAACAAAAATAACATGTTATTCTTAAACCCTTACCCACATACAATACATCTGCAGCAGACACATTTGAAAACTACTCTGCAAATAAGTGGAAAATCTCTATTAACTATTATATATGAAAGAATTACTCTTGCATTTATTATGATAGTTGAAAACATTGTGGCAATAGGAGAAAGTATTTATTATGAGTAATTTCCTTATTTGCCAGACTACTTCAGTAGTCATCTGGGGCAGATGGTCAAAATGCGTTAATTTCCAACAGCTGTGTATTATATAAAAAAAAATACTGATCAACTTGATTTTTGTTATAATGATTTACTTTATAATTTAGTTGAAAACCTTTCAAAGGGTGCTTATATTCTTTTCACAAGAAAGTAAATGTTGCCCACATAAAAGGCAGCCTATATATTGCTAACAAACACAAAGACTTATTGACATTTCTTTTTAAATGTATATATATATATATACTTTATGAAATTGTATTTAAAATACAGAAGCAAGTCTTTCAACAAGAAAATAAAACCTTAACTTCCACTGCTTCCTGTATAATAGTTCTTTGGAGAGGTCTAAGATAAATTTAAGAAGCATTATAAATGAGGCTGAGTGGTTTGGTTAATATATAGCAGAGGTCCAGATAAAGGAGGGTAATACAGTTATTCACCTCTTTCCCCCACAATTTCACTCTTATTATCCAACTAATCCCTATGATGTGGGTACTCAAAAGAATAGTCTCACTGAGAGGATTGTTTTGAGTACCCACAACATAGGGTTTAATGGCCAAATAACGATTTTAGAACATGCAAAACGCCGCTTTTCTAGAGCTCTGATAAAGTGTTGGGAGATATTTGACAAGGGCTCTCCCCAAGGTGCTATCCCAGCTCACATGCATGGCAGCAAGGGACATTTTTCCTAGTTGTACTGGTTTACCACCAGGGATTATGAATAAGTGTTCTGTTGCAGTGATGTAACTTAGATATATGCTGTTTAAAATGGCATTAAGTCCCAATGAAACAAACAAACATAAAAAATTGTACAGAAATTGAATATACAGAGCTTGAAAGTCTCATTTTCAAGTTTGCAGTAGAATGATGTCAGCACCCTTCCTCACAGTTCCCAAACGTCTTCTGCTTTATCTAAAAAAAAAAAAACTTTTATTTTTGCTGATTTACTATGTATATATCCTTCAATTTTCATTTTGAAAGGGAGTTTATAATTGCATATGTTAATTGAAGGGGATACAAACAGGATTTGATGGAATGGAGAAATTAATTCACTTTATCCAGCACTGACTGTGAAATAGCCCACTTATCTTAGAACTGTCCTAAGCCATTGTATTGTAGCCTGTCCATCATTAAGTCCATTCAAAGCTTTAATCTATAAATTAGCACCTTTGTAGGAACTATTGGATCTCCAGCCATGATTCCTGTTTAAACTCCAGGGGACCTTACTCTAGGTTGATTTATCATCTCACACCTTTTGGTATCAAAGGACCTCAGTGAGTAAAGTCCTAGAGAAAACAGATGGCTACAGACAAGATCTTAGTTTCCTTGATCTGAATTATTTTCCTCCACACAAATTTACAATCTTATATATAGCCCTGTCTCTGAAAATGCTTCTAAATATAATATGTAAGTGTTACAGATAATAAGTATCTTGATTGGTGCCTAATAAATAATGTAATAGTTGCTTGACCTTTTTAATCAGCAATTGCTCCCTGTGTCACAATGCTTTTATCTTCACTCAATAATGATACATGTACATACATTTGCAGAGAGTTTACATTATTTTGTCCTTGATGTATTCAGTCTTCTGCTACAGAATTCGAGGGCTTGGCGTGAAACATTTGTAACTAAAAACCTATTTTGAAATCCCTGATTTAGGTGCTATTTTGACCCCTTTGTAAACAATGGAAATTTAGGTGCCATTGCTCAGAACGAGCAATGGCACCTAAATTTCCATTGTTTACCAAGAAAAATGATTTAACACTTATAAAGACTTATGGCGAGGTGATTAACCTTGGTAAAAAAATACCAATTTTAGTTACAACCGTTTCACGCCAAGCCCTCGAGATGTGTTCTGCAGAAAAGGGTTCCTCTATGGGGTGACAGAGAGAGAATAAAAGGGTAAGAAAAAAATTCCCTCTCCCCTTTCAATGTGACCAATCAATATCCTTAACCCTTTCCCTCATAAGATAATTCTGCAGCAGACAACTTTGAACGTATTTTGTCAAAAATAGAAAATCTCCATAATTGAATGGATAACCTATGACAAAAAGTGGAAAACATTGTGGCAAAAGGAGAAATTGCGCGTTTTGTGCAATTTCTTCTTTTGTCACTATGTTTTCAAAAAGCTGTCTGCTGCAGAGGCGTCAGAAAGCGTCTATATGAGGGAAAGGGTTAAATTAGGCCCAATTAGAATTTATGATTTTTCTGGTGCAGAATTTTTAGAACAGATGGGATTACAAATATTACTGTTATCGGTGCCTTAGAAGTTACTGGAGGCAATTGAATATTTTTAATATCTTGTGAGCAATTACAAAGGCATAAATTATTGTAAATTGCATCATTTGACACTTGAGGCAATGGGGGTTGGGGGCCAGCTTAACTAATGAATGTTGCTGAATTAAGAATGTTATCATGCAAAGTAGGTCAGGATGGATCCACAGCTAGCTTTTGCACTAATATCTAGTCTTTTGTGAGTTTTGTAAAAAATGTTTGGCTTCTTTGACAAACAAACAATATGTAATATAATGAGTATAGGAAAAACAAGATAACCCTTTCCAACAAACAACTTTGAAGCAATCTAGGCAAATATAGGGAAATTCTTTAAGGAAGCTAAATAAAACATTATGGCAAAAGGAGAAATTGCTGATTATGAGCAATTTCTCCTTTTGCCACAATGGATTCAATAGCCGCATGCTTCAGATGCATCTATATGTGGAAAAGGGTTCTGATGTATCTCCTACAAATGTGTCAAAAAGCGTGGACCTACAAGTGGGAAAAGGGCTACCAGTAATTGTACTGAAAGACCAGTGAGGGATAAAGTTCCAGATAAAGAGCTGAAAATATTGTGACAAAAGGAGAAATTGTTGAAATGAGCAATTTCTCCATAATGAGTTGCTTCAATGTTTTCAAAAGTCCTCTATTGCAGATGCATCAACAAACATGTTGGAAAGGGTAGAGAAAGTAGTTTGATGCTCAGTTAGTTTCTCTTCCTCTTTCAACTTCAGGGCATTCCATTCAGTTACAAGAGAATTTCATTCTAACTGATTTATTGGTATTGATAACACCATTCTGCTACAGCAGGCTTCTGGCCTTTGATGTCTGATTGATTGCATCCAATCAGAATGTGTCACAATGGAATCAGCAATTTATTTTGTTTGCTATCTTTTTGTAAAATCTTCATTGGATCTCTTGTGTATTTTAGCCTTTAAGTTTTTTTCTATTAATTTAGCTCAGTGCATAATCTTTTTACTGCTAATTGCTTGTGTTTAATGCTTATCAGTAATTTTGCTTGATAATGAGTTCATCCATTTTAAGTCATTTCCTATATGTGATTAAATAATTTAATCCTTTAAGTAACACCATGTGACACAATTTATGCAGCAGATCACCCTCAAAACATTAAGGCAAAACTATCAAATAATTATATAAATGAAAGTGTCCTGTAAAAAATAGTCTGGGCAGACTGGAAGCAGATTCTGTACAGAATAAAATACAGAAAGTCTGTGCAGACTCTGTACAGAACAAATTCTGGTTCAATGAGACATAGTTGAACCAGAACTCTATAAATTGATTTTTTATATGGAGACAAAAAACAAAATCTGTACAGAATTTCACGAAATATTTAAATTAGGCAGAAAAAAAAATATGGGCAGAAAGAAATCTGGGCAGAAATAAATCTGTACAGAATTAATTCTGTATCAAAAAAAATACTAAAACTGTGTAGTAATGTTCCTTTTCCCACTTGAAGACACATTTGCAGCAGAAAACCTGTGAAAACATTGTTAAAGAAAGGAGGGATTGTTTGAAACAAGCAATTTCTCCTTTTGCAACAATGTTTTTCAAAGATATTCAAGTTATATTTTCATTTATAATGATATTCCATGTAAACTATTGCCTAGATGTTTTCCTGTATGTGGAATAGGGTTAATATGGGAAATACACATACATGTATATGAGTTTTTTTCATGTTCATAAATAATGAACACTCAGGGAAAAAAATATCTTCAATAACCAATAAGCCGAAGCCTTCAAAATTATCTATTAATAAATAGTTAACACTTTCCCTTGTATGACAACTCTGCAGAAGACAACAATTATGAAATTATCTAGACAAAAAAAAATGCAAAATCTCTATAAATGAATGTACAACTATTGGACAGAATTGAAAACATTGTGACAAATGGATAAATTTCTCAATGAAAAATTCGCAAAAAATAAGGTGTACCATATTTTATTAAAAAGTTTAAACGCAAACATTTTCAATATCAAATGACATATTTTCTTTTAAACTACAATATAACAAATGATAAATGTTTAATTTACAAAGATTATTATTTAATTTCATCAATGGTTTTAAATAATAAATTGTAATAAGTTTTGTTTCTCAATGTCTTGTTCCTGTTTCCTTGCAGTCCCCGGTTACTTTATGCAAGTGCATGCCAACAATAATGTACGTAACAGCATCTGGAATTTAAAAAAAAAAGTTCTAAATTTTGCTATTTATCAAAATACTAATTTTACCCCTTTCCCATTTGCAGACGACTTTTGAAAACATTGTGACATAAGAAGAAATGGCTCATAATGAGCCATTTCTCTTTTTTTCCACAATGTTTTGAACTCTAGATAGACATTTTCAAAGTCGTCTGCTGCAGATTTGTTTTGTGTGGGCAAGGGTTAACTGAAAAAAACCTCAAATTAGTCCTACTGTAAAAATTTAGATTTTATCCTGCACTATCCGAAAATGGATTTGACCAAAATCAATATTTTAAAAAACATATCAATACATATCAATACAAAGATGATTCCTGAACCATAATTTATTTCGGTCTTGCATTTTATAAGCCTTATTTGATTTAAGAAATTTTCTTAGTCCAATTCCCATTGTTCATTTTTTGTCCATTATTTCTGTTTCTTGTTTTGTTTAAGTCAATTTTTACTGGTTCGCTTTCTTTCTGATACAATAATCTGTACAGACAAAATTCTGGTTCAGTAAGATTCTGTACAGAAAAAAACAAGAAGTCTGTACAGATTTTATATCAGATTCTGTATCTGTGTTTATTCTGTACAGAAAACGGAAATTCTGTATGCATTCTGCCCAGAATTGGTACAGACTCTGTACAGAATTGGCTCAGAGTTTTCGTACAGGAATTATTACAGGTAATGATTGAATATAGCTGAAAACATTGTGGCAAAAGGAGGGATTGCACTTTATGAGAAATTTTGCCTGAATTTGTTTTCAAAACTGCCCTGCAGCAAAATAATTGCTTCAAAATGTGTCTATATGTTGCAAAGGATTCAGATGGAACAAAAATGTATAAAACTTAATTAAACATGTAAGGTAAGTCATTTGTAGTTACCAAAAATAATTTTGGTTTGTGTAAGAATTACTCTATATTGACTAAAAAAGCTTTTGTTTACAATCGATGCATTGTTTTATTATTCGGAACAGAGTTATTCTATTAAGAATTCAAACAATGAATTAAAACCATCATTCCAATCTAGGAAGTGATTAAATAGACGAAAATTCATTTAAATTCTAATTAAGTGGGAAATTGCCATTTTGTTCTCTTTAATTTTTTGTTCATCTGAAATTTAACCATATCTTATTTTGCTGTCCCCAAAAAATCTAAGTGATGAGGAGCATATAATGCTATTTAATATTGAACACAATTCTGATTGCCTGCAGAGCTTATAGTTCTTAATATTTTAGGTCCCTAGCCAAAGCTTTTCTTCAAGAAAAGCCATAAAATCTATGACAATTGTCTAATTTAGTTTAAAGTACTGGTTGTAGAGTTTTATTGTAGGTTAATTTGAATCCAATTTGGATAATACAGGTAGCCAAAGTGACATGTCACGCCCATTATTTGATAAAATTTTGGCAATTTAGGATATTTTTGCCCCTGGCTATGTTGTTAGATTTTCAAAAAGAGTCTTATGAGACATTCATCCAGTCACTTTGAAATATTATCATGGTGGTGTCTGTCTGGGAAAATATTTTGCCATTCTAGCTGCTCTAGTCAAATAAAATGTTTTCTTCAATTTTTGTAGACCAAAGAGACAATTTACCATAGCCAATGTTAAATAAGGCAAATGAAAACAACATAAAGTATATGACCAATACTTGAGGCAATGAGCAGAGTTAACACCTTTCTTTTGCTACATATTGAAGACTGTCCCTGTTTTAACTTTTATGCTCAATATCGTAATTCTGAACATATTTTATAAAGTGTGATTAAAAAAAAAGCAACATATTTATAAAACAAAACATTTAAAGTGAAAAAGCACTCTGAAAGGGGGATTTTTTTTTTCAGTACTGAGATTTCTGAATTTTAAGATCAATTCATATGCACATTTTCCAAATCTTGTCCTTTTACATTTAAGTCCCTATGTACTTTGTGTAGGCCAGTAGCACATCTATTAACACGTCCTTCATACAACAAAACTACAGCAGCCGTTGAAAACACCTAGGCAAAACTATAGAAAAATTATAAATAATTGTATAAACATTGAATGGAGTTGAAAGCATTGTGAAAAAAAGGATAAATTGCTCAATGTTTACAAAAGTCGTCTGCTGCAGAACATGATTGTGTCAAAACAAAATGTGTCTTAGTAAATGACTCTTAAGATTTTATTTTTTTTAAACAGCCTCATATAGATCTGCAGCAGATGGCTTTTTAAAAACATTGAGCATTATTTACCTTTTTTTGTACTTTCATTTTAAGGGATGTTTATAAAGTTTCTGCTGCAGATTTGTTGTATGTGGGAAAGAGTTAAATGTTGGTATGTTAGTCACCAAAAAATGTTAAAGGTATGCTATTTATCATGGTTTGATTATGTAAAGGCTAATGGATTTCTCCACTACTGTTAGAGAATGATGTTCCAGACTTTGTTTAAAACAATTTTGCGGCTTTTTATAGGGCAATGTAATCTCTATTTGACATTTTAGCACATTCAGTGAAATTAATTACTTCCTATGTTAAGATACAGCTATTTAACAATATTTACAGAATAAGATTTGTATTTACTTTGAAAGATAATTGTCATGGGTGGGCGTCTAGCGTCTAATCCAGGATCACAATTTATTGGATTTGATAACTTTCTAGCCAACAAAGTATGTAGAAGAGTCTAAAGAAAATTGATCCTTAAATCAACTTGCAGACACTTTTTTACGTTTGCAGGAGACGAATTATGAAAACTTGTGACAAAGGTAGAAATTGGACATAATGAGCAATTTATCCTTTTAAATAAATAGTAAATGAGTACATGTAGCTGCTTTTTAATTTGCTGCAGATAAGATATTGTATGACTAATCAATATCAGGTTATGTGATGGCAAAAATAAAGAGGCTTTGAAGGGACCTTTTTTGCTTGTCAAGTCTTCAATGTAGATTTTGTCTGTATAAGGTCATTTGGGGTGAGAAAATGTTACCTACTCCCAGATTATTGTATTGACTTTGAACAAACATATTTCACTCTTACTCTTCTGTAGTTGTCATTGTTTTAACCCCCCCCCCCCCCCCCCCCCCCCCCCCTTTTTCTTTAAAAATGGTTCTATGCTAATAAAAGGGTTGTAATTACATTATATTTTTGACATTTGAAGAGGAAACTGGTTTGAAGCTTCAAGCTAGTAAGTTTGAATACAGCAAAGCGCCAAAAGTATAACTTGCTTTTTGTTTCATCTGCCTGACCAGGATGAGACATAGGGATTATTTCGCAGTTTTCCATCCATCTGTCCATCACATTTTCACTAACTGACAAATTGGCTGGTAACACATGTTTCTTTGAAATAAAAATTGTTTCAAATTGGAACAACAGTTAATATTAGCGTTTTTTTTATGAAAAAAAATAAGTTAACTATTCTTTGAATTAGAATCTATAAAATAGATTCACAGTAAAGATTTATGGAAATGATAATTAGTGTTGGTATTAGAGTTCTTGGTACTTAATCATCAGTCTCAGACAGTCTCAAGTGGGATGAGAGACCATAGTTAGTGTAATATGTCACACATTTTACGGTGATAACCATTTTCCCACCTACAACAAATCTGCAGCAGTGACTCTGGTTCAATTTAACCATCAAGTCAAGAAACTGGAAATTTCCATGATTATGGATGGATAACTATTGAATAGAGTTGAATACATTCTGGCAAAAGGAGAAATTTCTTCTTCTTCTTCCTGGTGATATGCAGGGCTAACTCTGGAGCATCATCACATATGAAAATATGTTTAGGGTCTTTGTGAGATGAGCAATGCAGATAAAAACAGTTAAAAACCAATGTGCAAAGCTAGTCCAAACTATTCTTGAAGGCCTTCAAGTTTGGGGCTCTAGCAATGACCTCTGGCAGCTGAATCTGTTTTCTGATGACATCGCACAATTAAGGACATCTGAAATCCTTCTCCAACTCTGCAGACATGTCAAGTTTGTCCTGTAGGGCTGTTGCATCCTGCTGGGAGCAGACCTTCCTATAAAGGAGGACTATCAGCTACAAAGAGGGGGGGGGGGGGGAGGGGGGGGGAGGGGGGGGGGGGTTAATTGATGACACGTTTGTGGTATGTAGTTGATGTATAGAAGGAAGAGCAAAGGGTTAAGAACAGTGCCTTGAGAGACTCCTGAAATTACATGAGCAGAGGAAGATACATGGCCTTCAACAAGGACCTTTTGACTGTGATAGGTAATTTAGGAAGCTTTGGATCCATTGGTAGTGTGTTCCTTGTGGCGCCTATAGTATTGTAGCTTTACAGAAAATCGCTGTTTTTTTTGTCGAAGATATTTCGAGAAGATAAGAAGTAAGGCATATATTTGCTCAGCTTTTGTCCACTCCAGCTGTAATGTGAGGATAAGCGGGCAGTCACATTAGACCGTTTCTTCCAGAACCCATGTTGAGCACATCCAACAGGATTTTGTGGGTGTCAAGGTGCTGCATGACCGTCTGGCTGTGGATGATGTGCTCCGTCACCTTAGAGAAAACAGAGGTGAGAGAGTTTGGTTTGTAAGTGCAGGAGAGCTTTTGTCACCTTTCTTAGATATATGGAATAGATGAGGGCTCGTTTTCCAGTCATCAGGGACTTTGCCTTGCATGTAGGGGAGGTCTGGAAGACTAAGATGAGTGCTGGCTATATTTTCTCTGCACATATGGGATTCCATCTCGTCCTTATGCCTTGTGGGGGTCACGTATTAAAGCAGCTTCAAGAACAGCCAATGCTTGGAAGTCTGTTGTGTGGAAGAGCTAGTGAGAGAAAGGTACTGAATCCTGTGATGTGATTGAAAATGGGATTTAGTGAATTCCCAAACAATCAATCATTATAAAATGGTTATCATTGGCTGTATGTAATGGACATATTTCAAGTTAATGAAATCTTCATTTGACCACCAATTCCTATGGTGTAGATATTCAAGAGAATCAGTTGAGACTGCTTCAAATTTATTGTATGTGGGGAAAAGGTGATCAAGTGCAGAAACAACAGCATCTTTTTATTACTTATCATATTCCCCTGTCTATCAAAATATTCAATGCAAAAAATATTTCTATCCCATAAGCATTGCAATTTTACAAAAAC
>JASEVX010001345.1:0-17990 GCA_031761405.1 Serripes groenlandicus | reverse complement strand
CAAACACGGCTGATCTATATACTTATATTGGTTGATGACAAACACGGCTGATCTATATACTTACATTGGTTGATGCCAAACACGGCTGATCTATATACTTATATTGCTATCTGGCAAACACGGCTGATCTATATACTATCTGGATATTCGTTGGTTGTAAAGTTCCGAATGTCGATTTTCGATTGTCACCTGGACCAATTTACTTTAAAAATATTGTTTATTCGAGTTATCGACGTGTTCGGTAGATCGCTGGAGTTATCCTAAATAAATCTGTATTTTGGCAGTTTCATAATACTGTTATACATACTTATATATATATATAAATATACATTTAAGCAGAAATATTGTTCCATAGCTGGTTTGCGCCCTGCAATTGATCACAATATATAATTGACAAAACCTTGTATAAACCTCGGTATTAAACTGGTAGGCAATCTAACAGTACACTGTCAATTACATCATTTAATAGTGATAGGGGCATTGAGTCAGGAGGATCATCTGTAAAACCGAATGGTTTATCATTTTTATTTCCCCCCCCCCCCCCCCCCCCCCCCCCCCCCCCAAAAAAAAGAGACATTAGCATACTTTTACGCGAATAGTGAAGATCCAGAAGCTATTATATATAAGTTTAGTGCCATTAGATCCGCTCCGCAATCTTTAACACTTATGGTTGAATTTGTCAAAACACTATGGCCAACGCGCCGCTCGTTTTGCTATACTTGAATGGTATTATTAGTTCACAAAAGTGATACCAGAGCAATTCTTGTTCTTTCCATATGCGAGGTATAAGTGTTAGAAAAGTGATTAGGGTTCTCCTTCCAGACATTTACCGGGAAGTTTATTGAATAAGCAAGTCATTAAATCAGGGGAAATACGAACAGTTCGCTTGGGAGGAAGGAAAGGAGATCGGCAATAATTAGAACAAGAGGAACCTCTATACCCTGACTTGTTTTTTATTCTCAAGAAGTGAAGTGCTAAGATTGTTTAAATTGTTTTCCGATTAGTTGGCTCTTTGCTAATTTAAATCTCACCATGCTGACAATGTACCAAGGTACATGTAAGATCAGATAGGGCAGTTATGGCATTTCCTCCAAGGCGTTTATGATTGTGGGGTTAGCATTGAGACTGAATCTCTGGTCTCGGGAGAAATGGGCGTGTAGTAACTTACCATGTGCACGCTGTGAAAAATGGTTGAAAGTGGCGAAGAAAAGGGAACCCATCATTCGAATATATTTTAACCATCGAATTTCCAGGTCAGCATACACTTCCATGGAATTGTATAAACTCTTTTAGTGCCGAATTTCAGAAAGTCGACTCTTCCTTGTTGAGAATTGGACCACTCCATTGTTCGTCCAACAGGAAATGTGGTAACGTTTTATGTCTAACTGGCAAACGATGCAGATCTAAAAAAACACAGCTCGTTATGCAAACGCCTTTAATTGCAGTTTGCAACTTGTAAACACTACCGTCTCTTATGAAATTACTTACGGGATAAAAAAACGAATTTCCCGAACTGTTGCTTCGATCTTGATTATTTCGTCAGCAGTCACATACAGACATCTGTTTGTGTATGCACAACACAATCGTCAGATGAAACTGTGATTATTCACAGAGCCGTCTGAGTCAACAAGTAACTACTCCTTCTACTGAGGCTCGTATTTGGGCCATGCTAATCGACCTATGAGCCGTCCCACGAGAAAACCAACATTATGAACTCTGCGTAAAGTATAAAGCCAGATCAGCTAAAGCAATCCGGACGGACAATTTTCGTCTCCTGTGGATTTTCTGTTTCAGGACTCGTTACTCTATACCACTATCCCCCTGAGACGGAATGTGTAGGCCCCGATTATCCTGCACAAACTGCGGGGGCTTATCTGGGTCGATACATTACGTCCATAATGTTGGTTTTCTCGTGGGACGGTTCATGTGGTCTTATTCACACTCCGTTTAAACACTAATAGGCATAATGATAGTGGTTGCACTCCAAATACATACTTTTGTTCCAAAAACGCATTAACATATTTAAACGTTGTAACATAATTGCGGTCTGTGAAGACTCAATACTCTGGTAAGACTGTGCGGATGCACAAGTTCGCCTGAGTCTACATTGTCCGCAAGACCCGGCAGGGTAGCTCAATTGGTAGCGTATCTGACTCGTGATCTGGAGGTCACGGGTTCGATACCCGGTTGCGGCGACATTCTTTCGGGCAATGTTTTCCATTGCCTCTCACCTCTGATCTATGTGAGAAAGTAGTCAGTGGCTTCGAAAGAATGTTGTGTAAGTACTGGTGTGGGAAAGCCAGGAAAACAGGGGTAGGTGCACTGACCGCCGTGATATGACCAAAGCTGTTGAAAGCGGCGTTAAACTCCAAACAAACTAACAAACAAACATTGTCCCCAAACATATAACAACCCAAATTGATAGCCGCGACCAGTGGTTATCAAGAAACGTTTTACATGTCCTCATAACCTATCCGAGTAGTTAATACTATACAGCTATTTACTCCTCTTGAGGTCAATAGTGAAAAACTATTCTTCCAAGTGAATGACTATTGATCCGAAATAGAGAACTATTGACCGAGACGAAGTCGAGGTCAATAGTTCTCTATTTCGGGTCAATAGTCATTTGCGAGGAAGAATAGTTTTTTACCATTGAACTCAAAGGGAGTAAATAGCTGTTTTATTATATATCTTCATGAAAAACGCATAATTTAACTAGTTTATTTATAAAATTATAACGCGCGTTAAAATGTTGGTTATGCACGTGCATGATGTCATTTCAAACAATAACGTCATAATAGATGAACTATTGACTCGAAAATGGACTATTGGACCTGAATTTTAGAATAAAAGCGAAAAGGAGTCAAATAGTATACAGCTATTTACTCCACTTGAGGTCAATAGTGAAAAACTATTCTTCCAAGTCAATGACTATTGACCCGAAATAGAGAACTATTGACCAAGACGAAGTCGAGGTCAATAGTTCTCTATTTCGGGTCAATAGTCATTTGCGAGGAAGAATAGCTTTTCACCATTGAACTCAAAGGGAGTAAATAGCTGTTTTATTATATATCTTCATGAAAAACGCATATTTTAACTAGTTTATTTATTATATTGCTGTCATCATTTTAATTGGGTAAATGTATGTAACATAAATGTAGATTCTAACATTAACACAGGATTATTATTGTAAATGCAGCAAGAATGCAGTATACTGTTACATGACACGCGCGTTAAAATGTTGGTTATGCACGTGCATGACGTCATTTCAAACAATAACGTCATAACAGATGAACTATTGACTCGAAAATGGACTATTGGACCTGAATTTTAGAATAAAAGCGAAAAGGAGTCAAATAGTCATTTTTTATTGAATCACACGTGACTGCTTCTCGTCCAATCAAATACTTTGATTCATAGTAGGTATATAATAATCATTTTTTATTGAATCACACGTGACTGCTTCTCGTCCAATCAAATACTTTGATTCATAGTAGGTATATAATAAAGTAAGTAATAGGTATAACAGGGAGTTCGTGCATGGAAAGTGCACATGATTTATACATCTTTAAAACACATCAGTTACGGTTAGGTAGGAATCTGACATAAGCTCTCAGCATATTACGAGCTTTCTCTTTATTTATCGTTCTCTTATAGCCTCAGTGACGGCTGACTTTTATACTGAAATTTATTTTGATTGATGAATTGATTACACTTTAAAAGCGTCTATGAAACATGGTACATGTTGTCGAGATGTCATTGGTCAAAGTGTCGTCGGTAGAGTCGAATTACTAGTGTGTCACAAGATCGAATTACTAGTGTGTCACAAGATCGAATTACTAGAGTGTCACAAGATCGAATTACTAGAGTGTCACAAGATCTATACGAGTATACGAGATGCGTCTGGCGATTTGGCGTCTTTTTGACTCTCCTGTCTACCATTAGTTAATGTCAAAATGGGAGTATAATTAGTGGGGCTAGACTAGCCGTCCCGCGAGAAAGCCACCAGTGTGTACTCTGCGTTAAGTATCGACCCGGATCAGCCTAAGCATGCCGCGCAGGCTTACTCGGATAGACATTTTTTGACTATTGATGGATTTTCTGTTTCAGGAAACATTACACTATACCTCTGTACCCCTTAGACGGAATGTGTCGGTCCGGATCATTCTGCGGACAGCGCAAGCTGATCTGGGTCGATACATTACGCAGTGGCCATAATGTTGATTTTCTCACGGACGGCTAATATTATTATGGTTGGTCTTTATAACATAATGGCGGAAATGACGACTCCAACGGTACTTTGTAAATACAGGTTCTGACATACAACTTAAGACAGCCGAGCAATTTTTCTTTATTGCCACAATCTTTTCAATTCTATCCTATAGTTAATCTCAGTTATAGAAATATTTCCCTTTTTTTGTCTATATTATTTCAAAGTCTTCTACTGCAGATGTGTTGTAGGTAGGTGCGACAGGGTTAGTTTCTTGTCAATATTGCCCCGGTCCGGACATTCTTGTAACATCATTATTAACAATTTCCCTCATACGACAATTCTGCAGAAGACGACTTTGAACGTATTTTGTCAAAAAATAGAAAATCTCTATAATTGAATGGATAACCTATGACAACAAGTGGAAAACATTGTGGCAAAAGGAGAAATTGCACGTTTTGTGCAATTTCTTCTTTTGTCACTATGATTTCAAAAAGCCGTCTGCTGCAGAGGAGTCAGAAACCGTCTATATGAGGGAAAGGGTTAAGCAATATAACGTGCATGTATTGTCATCAGATTTGAACAGGGTATCATTTATTCCGACGTATATAATACATCTTCATAAAACAATCACACATTAGAATGAAATGCATGTTATTTATAAAAATAAACAACTTCGCACTTCAGTCTGGGCCAAGACAATGTTGGCACGTACTACACACACTAAAACATGATCAAAACTTCGGGAATGTGCCGTTCGTCTGCGGAATTGACGAACTACCTATTCCGGTACTAAATCATGCATTCAGTGTACTTGTAGCTGTCATACTTATCAACCCTTTCCCAATTGCAGACGCATCTGTAGCAGACGATATATGACAATATTGCAACAAGGAGAAATTGCTCATTAGTCAATAATCACTTTTTTGTTGTTGAGAAGTGTCAAAGTCGTCAGCTGTAAATGGCAACCTTTCTTTCTATGTAAAAAATCGAATGATTGTGGCCAAGTCAATATTCAAACGTTTAACCCTTATATTGACTGCAAGGTTCTTAAAGGTTGTGTCAACGGATTTCATTTCATGATGTAAAAGTAGCAAAACATCTAACACGATTGATAACAACGCTTCCAAGATAATGTTAGGGGAAAGATTACAAAATGGCACTAACAACTGTTAAGCTGTCAGAAACCTGTACGCTTCATTTCCGTTTGCTATAAATATAGTAAATGTGTCCTACTAAAAATTGCATAAGCTCCCTTAATCTTCGGAACGAGTCTGGATAGCAGTATAACAACTGGGGATCCCCCGACGCATCCATTAGTCTTTTTTCTTTTATTATAAACGTTTCGTTAATGCAAACGTTTAATATCATATCGAGGGCTTGGCGTGAAACGGTTGTAACTCAAAACCTATTTTGAAAACCCTGGATTAGGGGCAATTTTGACCCTTTTGTAAACAATGATTTAACCCTTATAAAGACTTAATGGCGAGGTAAATAACCTTGGTAAAAAAATACCAATTTTAGTTACAACCGTTTCACGCCAAGCCCTCGATATGTTATCTGTTTAGTAACACCAGTAAACATTGTGTTTTTTTAACGCCGTTTTCGTATCGTGGCGGACGTGAAAGATGCTATAAGTCACGATACAACTATATAAGGTATGAAACAGACCAGACCTGCTGGAGGTCAAGCGTTGCATTTACTCCAATCGTTCAGGTCTCACGGTACACGCACATGGCAACATCATAAAACAATAAAACTGATTTATTATGAATATCACTAACAATCATCCCGTTGTTATCCTGCAATCTGTGTCATGACCATTGGTCTCTTCCAGCAATCTGTGTCATGACCATTGGTCTCTTCCAGCAATCTGTGTCATAACCATTGGTCTCTTCCAGCAATCTGTGTCATGACCATTGGTCTCTTCCAGCAATCTGTATCATGACCATTGGTTTCTTCCAGCAATCTGTGTCATGACCATTGGTCTCTTCCAGCAATCTGTGTCATGACCATCAGGAGCGTAGCTTGGCAATAATCAATGTGTAGGACATCTCGTGGGGGAAATCAACAGTGTGGACTCTGCGTAAAGTATCGACCCGGATCAGCCTAAGCATGCCACACAGGCTTACCCGGATAGTCACTTTTCGCCTCCTGTGGATTTTCTGTTTCAGGAATCACTACTCTATCTATTCCCCCACCCCTTAGACGGAATGTGCCGGCCGGATCATTCTGCGCGGACAGCGCAGGCTGATCTGGTCGATATATTACGCAGATGTGTATCGCCGCAGCTGCATTTTGGGGCATTTTTAGAGTCTTTTACCAAAATACAGTACGACCTGTGTGTAGATACCATCCATGGGAAGAGAACAATCCGGTCTTTGTTCACAGTTGGTCTATAATTGCAGGGTCACTTATGCAGAAAATGAGATATTGGAAAATTCAAAGTTTACTGCAGATTTGTCGCATGATGGAAAGGGTTAATGTGGTGCTATCCATAAGGAGCATATGTTGTTCTAAGACGAGTAAAGCGGGATAATGGTTAATTGGTTTAAATAAATGTTTTACGGTGAATTTTCTATGGTATACTGTAAAAACAATACATACATTTTGAATGAGCCATATCATCTGTTGTTGTTTTCTTTCGCATATTCGATGCACTGTTGAGGTTGTTTCAAGGTCGTTCATATCGTTTAATCATCGGTGTTACTAACTTTTCCCTAATAACCCGAGCCCGAGTTACTGTATGATCAGTTTAAAATTTGTTTGAATATTTTATTCCGTAGGGAAATATATTTTAATAGAAAACTGATAATGTTTTGTCCTTCTCAATCAGGTAATATGGAGTAAACATAGTCTGAAGAGGTCATTTGGAAATCGCGCAGAAGGCATCGCGAATCGAAGAGTCTTTTGCATTATTGTACATGTAGGGGCGTAGTTCCCTTTAGGCACTGTAGGCACGTGCCTACATTTTTTTCTAAAAATGTCCCGAAATGCAGCTGCGGCGATACACATCTGCGTAATGTATCGACCAGATCAGCCTGCGCTGTCCGCGCAG
Source organism: Serripes groenlandicus (assembly GCA_031761405.1). Lineage (NCBI taxonomy): Eukaryota > Metazoa > Mollusca > Bivalvia > Cardiida > Cardiidae > Serripes > Serripes groenlandicus. The sequence goes on along the minus strand of JASEVX010001345.1, from coordinate 10,722 downwards.
ACTGATCCGGCCGACACATTCCGTCTAAGGGGGGATAGATAGAGTAGTGATTCCTGAAACAGAAAATCCACAGGAGGCTAAAAGTGTCTATCCGGGTAGGCCTGTGTGGCATGCTTAGGCTGATCCGGGTCGATACTTTACGCAGAGTCCACAATGTTGATTTTCTCACGAGATTGCCTACACATTTATTATTGCCAAGCTACGCCCCTGATATGAGCTGATTGATTCTAAGTAATATTGAAACACAATCAAAATGGGATGCAATTGTTGATGATCCAAACCTATATGTTCAAAGGCTAAGACCCGTTTTGAAAATATACACATATGAGCCCCGCCAGAAAACCAACAGTGTGGACTCTGCGTAAAGTATCGACCCTAAACTTGCCGCGCGTGCTTAGCCGGACAGATACTTTTTCGATTTTCTGTTTCAGGAATCATTACCCTATACCTCTATCTCCCTCAGACGGAATGTGTCGGCCCGGATTAGCTAATCTGGGTCGATATATTACGCAGTGGCCACAATGTTGGTTTTCTCTTGGGACGGCTCATATTTGGAAACCATAAATTATGACATTTTAGAAATAAGATCTGCTGTCTTCAGCAGTATGTCTGTAGTGTCATCGTATTTACGGAGTTTCCAACAAGTAGTCAACATGAACATTCACTTACCAATAAGCACCTTAGTTCGGGAAAACTCACAAAGTTTTCTAATTGTATAACCGTTGTCCACATACAACAGTTCTGCAGTAGACGACTTTTAACACTCCTAGGCAAACTATGGAAAGTATCTGTTGAATAAAAGTATGATTAATTACATAGAGTACAAAACATTGTGGCAAACGGACAAATTATCAGCAATTTACCCTTTTGCAAGATTTATTTTCAAAAGTCGTCTGCTTCAGATGCTTCAAAATGCGCCTGCAAGTTGGACATGGATAGATCACATGTGTAATGCAAGAGGGATTAACAAACTGAGATGAGTTATATTGGTTAATCTATCATCAAAGCAAAACTGAAAAAGTAAAGTTAAATTATGTAGATGGGCATCGAGTTAGAAAAGATTACAAGATTAAATCATTCCACATCACAACTAATGTAAGACACGTGGCACATTTTGGGAATGTTGTTATTGCATAGGAATTGCAAACAGTTTGAGAACAGAGTAAATAACCTCATTTGATGATAGGATACAGGAAGTTACGTAGGGAGTCCAAGCCTTAGCCCTTCTCACACACAACAAGTTTGCAGCAGACGACTTTGAAAACATCTTGGTTAACATTTTGAAATTAAAATCTCAATAACTGAAAGTATTGTCTTTTAGCAGATGAATTATTTCTATTTTTGCAACACTGCTTTCAAACTTCATCTGCTGCAGATACATCAAAATGCATCTGTAAATCTTAAAACGTAAATAAATAAATTCTAGGATATCGTACAGGGAAAACCATAAAACAAGGCATTGCCGGTATGTGTGCTTTGTGAATCATTATCTTTCCAAAGCTATACTGGGAGACTGCACCTATTCAAAAGGAAAGTGTCGTGCTATAGGGTAGCCATTTATTGCCTTCTTCAACAAGTTGGTATTGCTAATAACTCTGGATTTACTATAATCATATATTATATTCAAAATAATGTTGTCGTCGCATCATTACTCTAACCTTCATTTTAGAACGATCCAAGTTTTTTCCCGGGGAAGCGAAGAGATAATGGGCATTATAAACGTCTAAATGTCCAAATATGATGTGATTTTTGGTCGTCTAGCGTCTTAATACAAGGCGACTAATCTATGGACAAATAGAATTATGGGAAGACATATGGATTTCGTCTGAGGTCTCAAACAGATATCTTTATTTATGAGGAACAGCACTCGCTAAGAAAGGAATTTTATTCGGATTGAACCTGCTTTTCGAGATTTTGAGAATATTTAAAAACGTGGTTACGATCAAACGTGGTTACGTGCCATTATAACTTGGTATTCATTTTTGTTTCTATTCTCATCTGTTCTCCACAGATTTACAGGAAGTTGCCCGAAACAAACGATTGTGAAATAATTTCAATCCATTCGGCAGGCACGGGAAAGTTTACGAGTAAATGTCTGCCTCGTCTATTTCAATATATTTGCCTTTCAATGTGGTTAGAAAAATAACATCGAGAGCATGGGATAAAGGCAATGTCAAATACTTCAAAAGAAAACGTACTGAATTCGCTTCATGGTGATCTGGATATCGGTGAATATATTAAAGACTTACCTGAAGTAATAGCAACACTTTCATTGAAATCAGACCAAACCATTTCGCTGTACGTAAATCGGATCTGGCGACACCGCACAAAAGGTTGTCTCGAGTTTATACAATAACATTTAAAAAGTCCTGATTTCTATACAATCGGGAAACTCGACTATATCTGCATCTCTGATTCGTTCATTTATATGGGGTATCTTCCTCGTGGATACCTAACGATTTTGTAGGCGACAATTTCGACTGGCTTATACAAAGGTCAATCCGAGACGGTCATCAGATCTACTGCTGCGAAGTTAATGTCTGGTTTTAATGATATTGTAATCTTAATTAAACAGATTTAACTGAAATCATGTTGAATCAAAGCGCCAATGGCACTGTAGTGGCGATCGTATGGAAAATCCTGCAAAGTAACAAGCAGTATATCGGTGTAGGGCTTGCGATGACTCTGGTGCAAGTAAATTTGAGAATGTATCAACCCTGCATCTTTTGACAGTAGAATAATGTTAGTTTGCCAGAATGTTGTATTGGTGATTTTTTAGTTACGTTCTGAAATTGGTCATGATGTGTTCAAATTAGGCCATTCCAAAGTTATGAAAAATCTAGTTGGTATTCGATAGACTACCGTTTTAGCTCATTAGAATGGCTATTTGTAAACTAAATTGTTCGGGAAATCACATGTTCATCACCAGGTCGCTAGGCCATATTAAGATAAAATATATTTTACACTTTAGAAATGACTAAATTATCAAGAAAAGAGAGAAAACAGTATCCATTAGTTTGGTGTTTGTTTCAATGATGTCCGATATTAAACAGGTCTGTTCAATTTAGTCCCTTCCCATTGCATGATTGAGGGTTGTCAGAGACATATACACACAGTGTATTTATAAGTCTCTGAGGTTGTTAAACTGCTTCGAATAATGTGAGTGCAAAAACAAACACAAAACATGCTCAAAAAGCACAATTTCACTATTTGCCAAACTGTTCAATTTATAAAAATATAGGCATATATTATAATGCTCGATCTCCAAACTAAATTAGGCTACACTTTCAGCATTGATTGCTAATTGACTCTAGAACGTGCAGACGTGTATACATAACGTGCGTACACACTGACATTGTGTGTCCTTTAAACCTTTGTAAACCAGTCTTATCATCTAGACGCTTTCATATATTTAAACAACTACACAATAAAGCGTTTATAATATTGAGATAATCATGCAGTCTCGCGAGCTATTTATAGAACCTTTTGGATTTTCCAGATTTGAGTATCATCAGAGTTACCGGTATTTGCAAAGCAGATAGAACGCGCAATGATATTTATTATCTGCCCGATCATGATGATGATAATATTTACATATTTTAACTCTATGTAGATAATGTCTTGATAAAACTCAAATATTAGTAACAATCCGGTACCAAAGTAGCACTGACATAATTATTATTAATCACGTCTCTGCATCAATGATGGAACTATAACGGATGTGAGTAAATTAGTTTGCAGTAAGGAAAAAAAATATCAACCGATTGTTCAAAACCGACTATGTAAATATTTTTCGTTGTTGTTGTTTCTGTTAGCATTGTGGCGATTGTCAAACCAATCGCCACAAAAAAAGAAACAGCATTGAGTTCAGCGAAGCATTGACTATCTGTATTGCGTAATATTTAATTTTGTTCTCTCTTTTTTTCCAGGTTATACGTTTCGGCCGTTAGACGGTACGACACAGATGCCTTCCATTGTACGAAACAAGAACAACAACGTCTCCACTATCGTCGGTGGGCTAGCCATGCTCAAATGTACAGTACTCAACCTTGGCACGAAAACTGTAAGTTTCAGTAGTTACTGTCTTCATATATATATAAGCATATTAGTCATTTCTATTTAAATTGAAATGAAGCTGGAGAATAATCTGACAAGCAAGCACAGTGTCATATGGAAATTCAATGTCCGGCAACATATTTCATAGTCGAGACTTCAAAATAACAACTAAAATCTTCAAAGACAAAGCTACCCTTCCAAAAACATAAGCCCCCAACAACCACAACAATTAAGCGTTAGAAACGCCATTATTTGGAAGTGTAATTGATATTCAAAATGTCCACGTGTTATTAACCCAGTTTGCCCTTTACTTTTAATGTCGAATAAATTGTTTGAGATATTCCCCCCTTATGAACCATTTTCGTCTGATTGCGCTTGTCAGGATCCGTAACTATCCTAACAGTACATCGTCTGATGTGTATCGAAGGGAAACTGAAAAAGTATGGAAAGAAAATACTGTATAGACATACTATTAGAGAGATTGATGGAAACGGCTCAACGATTTAGCTGCAGGGAATACGTCAAAACTACTGGTGTACGTAGCGCCATAAGAAAAGAGACCATCAATACTTCGATACACGTTACAATGCAGTCTTGTCCGTTTTCATTCCGGATAATTTAGCCTTTCACACTTGCAGACGAATTACCAAGACTACTTTCACTTTTTGCCTCAATGTTTTCAAGTGTATTCAATACTCTAGCTTTTGAATAAGAAATGTTCAATAGTTTTGCTTAGATGTTTTCTAAAGACGTCTGCTGCATATTGGTTGTCTTTTGTACATGTATGTGGGAAAGGATTCACGAGCATGGATATCTACATGACCTATTCAATACGATGTTCTTAACACTAGAAAATCCCTCCTGAAATCGGTGTTTGAAAGTCCTTGCTAATGTGTAGGTCAATTAAAGTTTGTTAAAATATCAGCAAATGCTCAACGGTCTGTTGTACAGTGGAATCACGCGAACTCGAAGTCGAAAGGGTCGTTTTGACTACTTTGAGTTATCGACGTGTTCGAGTTATACTTAGTTCAATGATGATCGTGTTGTAACCTGAATCAATTACAATCGATTGAGTGGTACTCTCGGTAAACAAGCATTAACGTAACTATTACACGACTGCTTTCCACATTTATGCTTAGGATCCAAATATTTACTGATTCACAGACGCTCCGTGACACTTTCGATGGCTAATAAGGGAACAGTGCAGATCCAGATCAGACTGCGCTGATGTTCTGACTCAACTGAATATATATTGATCGCAATTGTCTTAACGTGGGACTTTGACGGATTAAGAAAGGTAGCTAATCCTTTTTACCAGGTTTGCATATATGCATATGTGCGGACGCATAATTATTCCTAGATTAAAAATGGTAGTAATGGCTTAGCCTTCTTGGCGCTCAGGATTGTGGGGTTAACATTACGACTCATTCAGGATAAAAGGACACGTAGTACTGGTTACTTACCCAGGAAACACTGTTATATAACTGAAAACTTGTTGAAAGCGAAGTCAATAACTAAACAAACAGACAAACGAACAAATTATTCCTATATTTTGTTTGAAGTCGATTTATCAGTATAATGGTTACGCTACATATTTTGCAGTATTCATACATCCAGACGAAATCTCGGTGAAACTATTTATTTCATGTTGGTATCAATGTTATCAGCCGCTTTACGAATGCTAGACTGAACAGTGAGTGTATTCATCCGCATACGGAATTAGTTGTCTTTCACACAACAATAAATAGACCACCAATTATATCTCCATGACATCCAGCGATATGTCTATCTTTTGCGTGCGTTGTGGTACGGGAAACATGCAATAGATGCTTGCATGACTTTGTCATATTATAACAATACAAAACAACTGAATGGATAGTTAAGATAAATAATCTTATTCGTGTGTATTTTACACACTTCGTTTCTGATAAGATAACACATTCAAACATTGTTATTATTTGTTCATGTGTTTAATCCGACGAATTTTAATTGTGCTGTTTTGTTTGATTGGAGTGCCACTTTTATCATTAGTTCAGTTATATCCCGGCGACAGTTCATATATGCATGCTCCCTGGGTAAACAAACCAGTTCTATGCTAGGAAATGTGCCTTGTCAAAGTGCTACGGCAAAGTAAAACGTACTTGTTGTCAGATGAAGATTCTTCCTCGTCCGCCTAAGCATCAATCTAGAAGCGTCAGATGAATTGATAATACCAAATAAAGCCTTACTAAGAATGCGCTCTAAATTGTCTAATAGTTACTCCCCGAAATGTTGCTAGCCATGTGACTTGCCCAACGTTTGATCGATAGTGTTCAGTAGACGTTTTTCTCTTGGTTATAGGCTCCAATCATTAATGAATTAATTGACTCCTCTATGTCCATACAATGACGTTATTTAATAACAGTATATAGACTCGGTAAAGTCCGTCTGACTTCGTAAACAATCCGTTTTGCTCGTTTGCTTGTCATTCATTTCCGATCGAAGTTACGGACACACCCAGAACAAATACCGATCTTAAACGACCTCATACGGGAATCGCCGAGTCATTCAGGGAAGTTCTACTTTAAAGGCGAGGATCACATAAACCAAGAGTAATGTGAGGGGGCTGATCGCTTTAAGAGGTTCTCAGATATATTGGTTTCTCGAAATTGGTCCGGTTTCTCGGAAATGGACTACCTTATCTCTCTGTATATAGACATGTAATCGATAGATACACAAAAAGAAATACTCTACAATGAAGTAGTTCTGAACAAATTGCGCAATGAACTCTCTCCAAGGAGTGTGTGATAAGACTTTATTGACGAAGAATAGCTTGGCTTTATATGGCATCTTGACAAACCACCAATATATACAAAAAACTAGACTTATAATGGCATTGGTTTTGATTTAATTGTCTGTGTGTAGTAACGGATAGTGTCATGATAAAAGTACATACGTGAACTTACGGTTTGTTTGCGTAGATAATCGGTAGATTTCATCGACTTCGGTGTTCGTAAATGAGTCGTACACACCTTTTTGGTACACAGCTACTGTATACACATCCTTGCATTTGCCTCATTTCATTGTCCCACATCCTGCTTTTAAACATGTATATATAATGATTGAACCGAACAGTTTAAAAGGCCACTACATGTAAGACGCACATATAACATGCATGTTCATAAAATAAATTGCAATATTTACAAATAATCTTAATCGATGACAACGTTTTTTCATATATTATTCTGGCAATGGCTAGTACGTTGATTAGGACGCCCTCTCAGTAATTTGTCTCATTCATTGCAGGATCGAAAGGTGTTTTTGAATTGATGTACTAAACAAAATACAAGTCTATGTTAATGTATTAAAGCGTTTTGTTATTGTTGTTTGTAAGAAAAGTGTCATGATTGCATAAACTTAGAGTAGTACGGGGGTGCTGATCGCTTTAAGAGATTTTCTCGGATATTGGTTTTGTTATTGGTCTCTTGAAATTGGTTCGGTTCCCCTAAAATGGAATACCTTATCTGTCTGTATATAGACATTGAATCAATAGATAACACACTTAACAATGAAGTAGTTCCTAACAAATGCCGTAATTAACTATCCAAAGAGAATGTGAAAAAGCTGTATTGGCGGAATAATACATCGGCTCTGTTTGGCATTTCGACAACGTATAAAGATAATAAAAGAACCAAGACATTCATTGCCTTTGGTTTTCATTCATTTTCTGTCGCTGTCTGTTTACCTATTTGTAAATGTTGTACCGTCGAGTCGTGAGAATGGCACGAAGGTCTGAGACTTGTGTTCGATAATCAGTCAGGGGCGTAGTTCCTTTTAGGCACTGTAGGCACGTGCCTACACATTTTTTCTCAAAATGCCCCAAAATGCATCTGCGGCGATAGACATCTGCGTAATGTATCGACCAGATTAGCATGCGCTATCCGCGCAGACTGATCCGGCCCACACATTCCGTCTTAGGGGGATAAATGTATAGAGTAGTGATTCCTGAAACAGAAAATCCACAGGAGGCAAAAAGTGTCTATGTGGCATGCTTAGGCTGATCCGGGTCGATACTTTACGCAGAGTCCACACTGTTGATTTTCTCACGAAACGGCCTACATGTTGATTATTGCAAAGCTACGCCCGGAAGGTTGTCACGCCTGGTGATGATGTCAATAATATTATTTGGATCATAAAAGTATGATTTGTGTTACATAGCTATATTAATATGTGTATTCAAATGATGTACCTGACCAAATAAACACATTTGGTGTAAAACGCACGCAGCTTTCATAGTAACAGAAAACATAAGAGAGCAATGCACTCAGATATAGTATAAAGATTCAAACATTAACATTATCACTTTTACAAATAAAAGAATATCATCCAAAGCGATGACAACGGCATTTTACTTGCTCGATTTCAAAGTCTTCTTAAATTGTGTGGGTGAACCGTTAGGGCAATAATTTGTTATAAGAAGTGAGGTCTTCTCAGATGATTTGTTTTGTAGATTGTTCTGACTTTTCACAAATTGAAATTTTTGTCACTGCTTATCAATAAATCAAACACTCCACAATACGATAGATCCGGGCACATGGCGCAATTAACCTTCTCTAAAGATACGGTCATAAGGTTTTGGAAATGAAGAAAACATCGATTAAAAAAGCCTTAATCAAAATGCCCTGAACTATAAGTTAACTGTTACCTCTTACTTCTATGTAACACTAACGATCCCCTGCTTGAAAAAAGCATACTGCCAAATAAGAAACCGTGTCATAAATAAATATAAAGCTGAACACTTTTTGGGAAATAGGGAACTAGCTATAAAGCCGCGGTCACGAACGTAGGTGAGCGTAGTTCATTTAATTAATTGAAAGTAGTTCACCGTAATGCCACTACGGTCAACTAGGTAGAAGTAGGATGAAGTAGGTTCGAGCATAATGGCTAGGGTTAACTAAGGTATCACTACGTGTAGCTAAGGACAACTACGTTGAACTACGTGTCGAATACGGTCAACTAGGGTCAATTACGTTCAAACTACGGTCACATTAGGGTCAAATACGGTCAGCTAAGGTCAACTACGTTCAAACTACGGTCACCGTAGGGTCTTGGCATCCAAGCTCACCGTAGAGATGTTTTGAACCTGTTGCTTTTTGTTTTGCTAACTACGGCCAAATCACGGGTTTTTGAAGTTCAAAGTACGTGTATAACTACGCTGAACCACGGTCCACTACGGTCCACTACGGTCAACTACGGTCATCCCCCACTACGGTCAACTACGTGCGTGACCGTAAGATGTGACAACGGCTTAAAGTGGTATTTAGATTGAGCTACAACTCCAGAATCCATTAGTGCAGCACTATTAGAGAATTCTGACTAAAGGCTACTATAATAAAATCATATACAAGATAACGTCTTAAACGCAACAACTCGGCTATTAAGTTAAGTGCACTGATATGTTTATATCTCCCCTAAAAACATATTAGAGCATGTTTTAGAATAAGTCCATCTTTTGTGGAATCGGAAAGGTACAATTTATTATTATCACCAAAGAGTGGTATCTAATCGCCCTTTATGTCAATTGGAACAGGCCATGAGAATTTGCGAATTTCCAAACAAGAAACCCCCAGATCAGACTGACCCGCCCGCCGTGCGTTAAGATCAGGGTATCTAACACCTAATAGTAGTAAAATCCTCTCCGAAAAATCGGCAGAACGGTTATGACTACGCAAGGACAGAAATAGCATACAATCCGATCGTTATCGTCATTAAATCTCCTTTCCCAAATACATATTCTTATATATACATATATGCAGTAGACGATTTTGAAAACATCTTTGCAAAAAGTAAAAATTACTTATCATGAGCAATTTCCTCTTTTGCCACAATGTTTTCACTCTATTTAATAATCGTTTCCGATTGTCTTTATGTTTGACTAAACTTGTTGAAACTATTCTCCCTCTGATGTGTTGTACGTGGGAAAGGGTAAATGGTAAAATCATCAAAAGTCGTTTTTCGAATGGCGTGGCTCTAGTGATCTTTCTCCGAAAATAGACTGCTTGAATAATGGTTCGACAATCTTGGACCAAATTGCTACTTCAGAAGTTGATCAATCAAGAAAGATTGGCTATTTCTTGCTCAAAGACTTCAAATAATTGATTCCACAATAGCCGACTAATATTGCTATTAAAAGGTATTGAAAATCTCTTTAACCCTTTCCCTCATACGACAATTCTGCAGCAGACGACTTTGAACGTATTTTGTCAAAACATAGAAAATCTCCATAATTGAATGGATAACCTATGACTAAAAGTGGAAAACATTGTGGCAAAAGGAGGAATTGCACGTTTTGTGCAATTTCTTCTTTTGTCACTATGTTTTCAAAAAGCCGTCTGCTGCAGAGGCGTCAGAAAGCGTTTCATGAAACCCGCTGAAGAGACAGACACGTTGGAACACAATTATAAATGTGATGAAAAAATAACACTTGAAGTTTCTCTTCAGATTAATCTAAAACGGACTTTACAACAAACATCTCATCAAACTTGTGTTTTTGAAAATTCACAGCGAGTTACTATTAGTTCGTCTTTGTTTGCATAGTGGATTATCAAACCGCTGGTCATCGAATATCACGGTATTCAAAACACGGTGGCCAATTCACCTTCAGTTATATTTGCCTAATTTTATAAA
>JASEVX010001344.1:0-18000 GCA_031761405.1 Serripes groenlandicus | reverse complement strand
ATGATAGCTCCATCCGATCCATCCTTCTGGGAACTTCTGTCACATTGGAAATTTATAAATGATGTGTTACAGCACTGGAAAATAAAACAAAAGGTTAATAAATTAAATCTTCAAGATACTTTTTCGCCTTTTTACCCAATTGTGTGAAATTCAACAGGCGACTCATAAAATATTAATGACTATATAGCATTTCCCAACTCTGATTAGCGTAACTTAGGCCTCAATGATAAAGGGGAAAGCAGCTGGGTTTTTTAACTACAATACGTGTGTCCAGGCACGTAGCTGCTGTTACGCCAAAAAGCCCAAGCTTGTACATTATTTTCTTGATTCTACTTTCCTTCATATCAATAATTAATTCATTAAAGTACATGCATGATTTCTGTATAGCGGCTTGCAAATCCTATTCGGTCCAGCTACGCGCCTGGTGTCAGAGAGTTTTTTTTATGTTATAGTAATATACTTAAAAACCTGTTAACTGAATGAAAAATTTAACTCTTTGGAAAATCAGTAACAATAACACGAGTCAACACACATTTTAAAACAAACATTGCATCACACATCAATTAAATATCCTTTCCCAGATACAAAAGAAAGACGACTTTATTGAAGTGTTATTAAGGCATATTTCTATAAATGAAAGTTATTGAAAGGAGTTTGTAACACTTTAACGAAAGTAGAAATAGCTGTCAAAATGAGTACAAAATAACTAGGGTACGAAGATAACTTTGTTTCAAATAAACAACATGGCAGATTGACAGTTCAATTGAACAATCACATTTTTTTATAAAAGCAAAACACAGAAATAATACTTACAGAGAGGCTATGCAACTTATTTCAAAACACCGAAATTGCATATAAAAGGAAAAACGAAAACATAACAGGTTTGCACGCTCGGGATACGTGGGAAATACCGGAATACATTGAAATATACCGAAATATACTGAATATATACCGAAATACTCTGAATTACACTCGTGTAGTACACAAATAAGCAGTTTTGAATCGACATACAGCACAGAAAAGTATTGTCTTTCATTACTTCATATTTGTTGAATTTTTCCCGGGTTGGATTCCATCTTGTCAGCTGACAACTTTACACCCGTCTTATCCTTTTGACAGGATTGTGTATTTCACACTTTACTTGTTTTATTGTTGTGTAGTGTTAATTCATTTTTTAATCGGACTGACCAACAACTCTAAGCGGTATTGATACATATAAAAGGCCATGAGTCGATTCAAAAATGCTTATTTGTGTAATAACACAAGTGTATTTCAGTATATTAAAGTCTATTTCTGTATATTCAGTATATTCCGGTATTAACACGTAGTTACCTACTACATATGGGAATTTCCGGTAGCATATGTTAGTATATTCTTGCGCTATAAAAGACCATCAATTATACATATGTCAATGCGCTTTTGAAGATTAATTAAATCCTAATTATATTTTTTTCAATTTTCAGCAATTACTGGGTTCCTTTGAGTGTACTTCAAGCGTAAGCGTTTAAAATCAGGTACTACATTGCGCGTAGGCTAATCATTTGGTACCGGTGTATCGGCAAATCGGTTGTGTGTACTTCGGTCGAAATAAGTGTAAGGATCAATTCTACCGCGTTCGATTATTTAAAACACTCTATTACATATCAATACGAAATTCCTTTCCAAAAACTAGACGACACTATACAACTTATAAGATAACTACTGTGTTTCTTTATCAATAATGCTGAATTATTTGAAAATGCAGTGCATATTGGTAGAACTACATTCAGGCGTAGGCAACATGAGAACTGGAATTAACGAGGTTAGCCCTGAGTTTCCCGTAACTATACTTCTTTGGTAAACCAAAGAAATAAAAACTGCAAACATTAAAAAATCGGAATATTTATTTCATTTTAGATGTGTCATTTATTAGTGTTCGTAAACAACCACAATTGTAATATGTTCAAATCATCTAGATTTGTTTCTTTCTAATAATAAGCCGCCCTCCCATGTGATTTCCGAAAAGCTATTAAAAATAGAAGTCGCGGGCTTCTGCCCGGCGACTAATTAGCCCATTATCCGACTGCATTCCTTCAACCGTTATATCACCCCTATATTTTGAAAAAGATTTAAATGTATACGGACTTGTCTTAAACCCTTTCCCACATACAACAAATCTGTAGCAGACGACTTAGAAAACATCTGTTAGAGAATATAGTAAATCTCTATTAAAGTAACATTACACGTTGAAAAGAGTAAAAAAAACATTTTAGCAAACGGAACATTTGCCCATTATGAACAATTTCTCCTATTGCAACAATGTTTTCAAATTCAAGTCGTCTTTTGGAAAGGCGTCAACATGCGCCTGGAGATGGGAAAGAATTCATAGATATTGACACATGACATAAAATCAATGAAAAGTTTGATAACTCATACAGAAGTAGAAGTATATAACAGGGCCCGATATCTTAGTGGTTTAAGCATCAACTTTGGGAGCGGAACGTCATAGGTTCGAATCCCGTTGGCGACAGTGCCACTGGCCACGGTGGGGTCCCTTCTGATATGGCTGGTTCGTGAGCCACCTGCTAGTTGACTAATTGTATCGATTTCCTGCCTGCCTAGTACTTGGCAAACACTCAATGATTTGGGAAGTCAAATGTGTAAAGGACAAAGGTATTCCATAGAGCCATACATGCCCTTTTCAATACCCATGACTCTTTAATAAACAAACACTTAAGTATATTATTTTTATAGAAGCATTGTCTCTATTATAACGATTGCTATTTGAAAACGTTTCCTAAATGAATACTCATTTTGACGCGCTGTGGCAGACAACTGCTTAATCATTGTGAGAAAATTAGAAATTGCTCATACCGAGAAATTACTCCGTTTTACACAATGTCTTTACTCTGTTCAATAATCATAATTTAATTCACAGAAATTATATATATTTGAATTTGTGTTTTCAAAGTCATCTGTTGCAGATGTGTTGCACATCCTCGACAGCTCTGTCGCTTTCGACGAAGGCTAACATTCCAACGGTCTTAAGTTCGAAACCCGGAAAGGAAATTCATTCTTTCCGATGATTTACAAATTTCACTGGTAGTGACTTCTGGCATTCGTCTCCCACCCGTAGACTGAGAAGATTATTGTATATAATATAATAGGTGCGAAAAGCCAGGACGGAATGCCGATGACTTTATTTTATTGACGTAAGGCCTCCGACCAATGTCAATAATAATACGTTGACAGTTCATCAACATGCAGCGCATACTTAAACGTTTCTGATAGGCTACTTTAGGAGTCGTCCATATTGAAAAACACACGTGTATATAACATATGGGAAATTTAATGATATGATGTGTATCAAACGTTTAACACACTAGGTTGAAGTAATAGGCAAAGATGCTAATCTTGATCCCTTTTCACTGTCATCACAATGGTTTCGAATCCCGTCTGTTACAGGAAACAGACGTTAGGTGTACTGGCCGTCATTATTTAACTGAAATACCGTTTTGGACTTCATGTTGAAAAGAATTAAGGAAATCATGACGTTCAACTCAATGTATGTTATCTGCTAAAACTGTTGGAACAAGTTGATTCCTTGAATTAAGATCCCCCATGTAGGTTAAAACAACGTTAACATTTCATAAAACTTGAATCGAGTGACTTAGTTTTTGACCCCACATGACAAAGTTGCGACCTTGACCGATATTTGATTCAGATGACTATTCGGTTGAGTTATCATAATGATTGGAGGAAGAGTGTTCGAAAAGATTCAGCTGAATCTATAGTGTCCAAGTTCTGGCCCCCACGCAACCAAGTTTGAAACTTGACATAGACTTGATAGAGATGAATGTTCTATTGCACTTTTACGATGTATTGATGCAAAATGTGGCCTCTAGAAACTTCAATTATTTCGTAATTCGACCTAGTGAACTTGACCATACTTTTATAGATATGAATGTTCTGATGAAATTCATGGACAATCGATGTATAATATGACCTTTACAGTGATGTATGATATACGGATTGTTCAAGTCGCCATAACTCTGGTTTAATTCAATCTCACAATAGAAAAGCACTGGTAGACTGTTTGAGAGTTTTCCCCCACCGATTCTACCACCACATTCGGATATTTAGAAATATACAAGTGTAACCATATATTCTTTTATGTTACATTGTCTCCAGTGTATACTAATGAACATATACCCTTTATCCACCTTATACATTTAAATATCTTCTGACAGGGGTCGGTAACCGAACTAGTATGGGGAAATGAGAAAACAGAAAATGTGTTTGAATTTGATATTGGGCATTTTAGAATAAATATGCCTTAAATTTAATAAAATTCATAATAAACTTATATGAATATTAAACATTTATTTCCATATCTGGGCGAAACAACCGCCTCAGAGATGAAAATGAAACAGAAATTAACATACATAGAAAGTAAACATACACAAAAATGTACATAACACAAGTATTACTTCAGATTCTCAAGATGCGTCACACGATATTTGTGATCACTCTACACAATCAGATTGACTTATTTTGGTCTGCAATGAGAGATAAAACGTGTTCAATTTATCTTAACCCTTTTCCACTTGCAAACGCAATTTGATGCTTGTATGGCAGACGAATTTTGTAAATATTGATGTAAAAGGAGAAATTTCGTAATGAGCATGAGCAATTCTCCTTTTGCACTAATGTTTTTTACACCCCTCGATTGTGTCTCTTACGATTTGAGTTTTTACATAAACGGTCTATAAAACTGTTTTTATTTAGATCAGGCTATCGTATATAACAAATCTTTTTGTGAAAAATAGTTCAGTACTTTTATCCTTTTTGACGTTCTTTAACCCTTCACTGCCGAAATTAATAAAGTCGACTTTTCCATCTTGAAGATTGGATCACTGCTTTTTTCGACAAACAGGGAATATGGCACAATTGCATATTTCAAGAGAGACAGTTCGTTACGAGGTCGATCGTCCCCGTAGCTTCAGACTGAACTCATTCCCATACATGTATATGCACTCTGATGCCCAGAAAGCAGACGATTTTGAAAATATTTTGGATAAAAGGAGAAATGTTTTAAAATGGGCAATTGAGTCATGCTCTACGAAGACCGGGTGTAGAAAAAACTATTAATTCTTACATCCATATTATGTTTTCGAAAATTGAAAATTTTAGTTACTACCGGAAAACCTATCGTGAAAATACATGTGACATCTTGAAATCCGTAGTTTACCCTTTACTTTATTGCATAAGCAATCGGAATCATCTATAGCAGACGACTTTTAAAACCGAAAAGGTTACATTATTTGACTCAATTGTTAACAGTGACGTTACACATCGTTCATATGAAACCAATAACAACATGTTTATTAATCAAGCAACGCATATACAGACAATCTACCTTGCGTTCAGTGTAGCAGTTCCCTACCTCACGGTTTGTAACGATTCGTACCAGAAATGAAAAAGCTGTAATATGATTGGTGGATTGACTACCGTTACTTACCATATAATTCCATTGAACGCAGAGCAGTTTTACATTACAAGTAGATTTTATCTATTTGTTTTTATATATAGATTGTTTTGACGTTTTCAAGAGAATTCTAGTTATTCAACGGCAGCAGTACATATATATGTCCTATGGGTGATGGCTAACCTGTATTATAGGCTGAAAATGATATAACGAATTTGCTTTTATTTATATCTCTACATAAACATATTTGAAATCAAATTATGCACTGCTTCACGGTATACAAAAGTATTTTGTACCTTCACTCGAGGACCTACTCATATTTTAAAAAGAAAAATCGATAAGATTTTGAATAGTTTTTATTTTCTGGCCAATAACGTTCTCTAAATGCGTCTACGATGGGTGGATGACTATTTAAGGATAACGAAAACCTGATCTAACTGTGGTGACGCAAGTGCGGAACTGGGACTTCGAGAAATCCTGGTGATTAACATGTATCGTATTTCATCAGGCTTAATTATCTAGTCAATAAGCAGAAGGAAATGAGTACAAACCTTTTACATAATGAATATAGGATGTTAACTATTCCCCATATATGCTTATTCTGCACCAGACGACTTTTAAAACATTCTGACAGAAATAAGGAAAAACTCTTTAAATTAATCTTTAACTTTTGGATATAATTGAAAACACTACTTTTGAGTTATTTATCCTTTTACGACGATGTTTTCTAAGCCGTCTGCTGCAGAGGCGTCAGAAAGAGCTTATATGTTGGAAAGAGTTTAGCATGAAAATAATCATTTGAAAACAGAGAACATTATGATTTCATGAGATTTTGCTTCTCAATAAGATATATAGGCGATTTAGTCGTCAACAATTCGAATCGTTTTAAATGAACACCTCATATAATCTGAGATTTGCACACACATAACCCAAAGATATCCCTCGAGTGAAGGCTGAAATCCTCGTAATCCATGGGCGTCTTTATTTAAATCACATATAATCTATAATGTGAACTTATATAATATGTGTTTCACAGCTAGGCGTTTTATCTTTTCTGTTTAAATCATCTAAAACTAAAAACGTGACAGACAGACAGACAGACAGACAGACATATGCAGACAGACAGACAGACAGACATATGCAGACCGACAGACAGACAGACAGACAGACAGACAGACATATGCAGACCGACAGACAAACAGACAGACAGACAGACAGACATATAGGGACATATAGACAGGCAGACAGAAAGACAGAGACACAGAGTACATAAACCATTTAACATGTCTCGGGTATCTTCACAAAACAAATTTTTCCAAACTCTACCAAAAGGACTAAGTATTTTGCTTCTGGTGCTATTGTATTATATATAGTTACCTACCGATCTCCGACCACAACACACTTGATCGAAACCATATTGATGTCAATGGATCAGTTTTATTTTCACAGCTTTAACACGTTATTCCATGACAATATGTGTACACGTATATATTATTTCTCGATTGCCCCCGTCTCCTATTCTTACCAATACAAATGTATAACTGACAATGATAGTAACAAATATTATGTCCCTGACTTAAGATATGAACTTTATGATAATTGTCGAGCATTTGGCCGAGCCAGATAAAGTTTATGTAGTTTATCGTGGAGGCAATTACGTGTAATGCTTCTCATTATAGGACACAACTCGCTTCAGATTGTATTTAAACCAGGTAACCTTTGAACTGAACATGAGAGAATAAACAGGTCTACGTATGCTACATTTTCAACGAAGAAAGACACTTCATGAAGTAAGACTGAACATGCAGATTCCGTGTGATTTATATAACGATATTCTTTTCGATTAGTATTTGCATTGTTAAAAAATGTTGAAATGTAATTAAAACAATAATAACTTTATTTCTGCTTTTATTTGTGTTTGTTCATTGCTTTGACTGCTATACTATCAACATTATTGAGCCGTTTCACGAGAAAACCAACATAATGGCAGGCTAATCCGGGCCGACTCATTCCGTCTCAGGGGGATAGAGGTATTTTGTAATGGTTCCTGCAACAGAAAATCCACAGAAGGCGAAACGTGTCTGTCCTGGTTAGCTTGCGTGGCATGCTTGGGCTGATCCGGGTCGATACTTTTCGCAATCAACAATTTTGGTTTTCTGGTGGAATTTCAGAAAAGTAATTCCGGCGATTACGTCATTTCTAAAAATTAAGTGTACACGTAAACATAAAAGTTTATCATACCAGTAGACATGTCAACAACAAGTTTATCATACCAGTGTTATATATCCCATAATCTGCTCATTGTAAGATAAAACCTACTCAACCACTTTACTTCCTGTTCTTAGTAGCTGGGAGGGAATTCATAAAACATTGTGCACTTTGTGACAAGTTTTTGAAATTTGGCATGCTGTTTAGTATGAACATAAGATATTCCAAAACAACCGCATACAAGTTGAGATAGTCACCTGGGATGTGTTCCATAGTAAACACAACGTAAACGCGATTAAGCCATGTCTATGGAACGAACCGAAACTTATTTTCACCGATGTAAACAATACTTCAGCTTCATGTATATCATTGCGTTATACGTATTGGGACAACTGGGCAGGTCTATATTGTAGTTTATTATATAACCTATAAAAAGACGCTTTTTCATTGGCTAAAAGTAACTTTTTTAGAAAAAATAATTTGCGATATGCACCGTTTTCTTTAATATTCACCAGTTTTATAAATAGTAACAATTTTCGGAGGCGCGTTCCGAATGACCACGGAAACTTCCGAAGCTCGTTCGGATGAACATGATTAAATACACAATCGTTTGACTTCCAGTGATCATTTCCTGTATTTCCAAACGACATTACTGTCAAAATGGAAAATGAACAACCACCAACGCGCTTTGCGAACCTCTCGGAGGAAGAAATGCAAAGAATTATGGAAGATAAAGATGCGCTTAACACAATAATGATTTTTTGGTGCATAGCACATCATGTATAACAGCTGAAAAGTCCATAATTGTATAATATCGTAAAAATATGTATTTTTCTGCAAAATATCCCATTATCTTTAGTTTCGACACTAAAGAATGTTTCAAAAGAATCATATTTACTTGTACAAATTAATCAGTATGATTCGTATAATCCCGTCACACAGATTGGATGTCGATATTCCCCGAACAGTTTCCGACAAGACAATCGCTTACTTTGCTATTTAATTATTTCGTATTTTCTCTAAACCCAAAAAGACGCAAATATTTTTTATTTAAATCTGTATAAATGTGTATAATGACATGGAGTCTATATCAGAGTGAAAGGTGCAATCTAAATGTGAAACTAAAGCATCTTACTAGGTAGATGGGGGTATTGCATACAATTAAAAACATAAGTATATCAATGAATGTGAATTTCTGCTATATTGTTTGAAATATTATTGTGGCAATATTACAGATAAGATGTCCTATTTGACGAAGAAGTACAGGTACTGCACATTCCAAAAGAATCCTCAATGCAGATAACTTTAGTGTACTTAACTAAGTCTTTCACTCTGACTTCTGTTACTGCGACCAGTTCACCAAAACATGATTTGCATGTCTTTCTCTCATCTGTACTCATCCCATAATTTTTCTCAGGAAATAAATCCTTTGTTCTATTTACAAGTCGTCGGGTGAAATTGGTTTATTTCTACGCAGTACCTGCAAAACTTCTTCGTCAAAACGGACGTTTTAACTGTAATATTGCCACAATAACATTCCAAACAATATAGCAGGAATTTGACATGCATTGACTTATGTATTCATATGTATGCAACAATCCATCTTCCTAGTAAGATGCTTTAGTTTCACATTTATGTCGCAACTTTCCCTGTGATATAGACTCCGTGTCGCTAGACACTATTATGCAGATGTATAAAAAGTATTTGCGTCTATTAAGGTTTAAAAAAGAAGAAATAATTAAATAGCAAAGTAAGCGATTGACTTGTAGGAAACTGTTCAGGGAATATCGACATCCAATCGGTTTGACGGGATTACACGAATAATAATGTTTAATTTGTAAATGTAAAAGTGATTCTTATCTTCTTTTATGGACTACTACTTGTTGATTTATTCTGACACCAGCCAGTCAGTCGTAATGCTAACCCCGCAACCCTGAGCGCCAAGGAAGGCAGCCATTACTACCATTTTCAAAGTCATTTATAAGGGCTCTTTACTCATAAAAAATACACTTGAGCGAGTAAGTGAATTGGTGATGTAATGTCCGTTCAAAACATTAAGGTTATATACAGGTTATAAACAGACATTGACCGTTTTATTGGTGGAGTAAACCACTGAACTTGATTGCAAACTGCCGACAGCTTGATTTGAACTTGAAAAAGGTTAAGAGACATGTGAATATCAGACTGAAATCTTTCTCACTAGACCATTGACCTCGGCACTGGAGTTGCATTGTGACTGATGTATTGGTATCAGAATCAATACAAGCGGTAGTACTGGTAAATTACGCAGGAAATGCCATGAACTATTGTTGCAGACCGAATAAAATATCTTTCAAAACCACAACTCAACATGAATTAGTTGATTTAAACAATTACAAAATGATAAATAATTTACGTTTGACTTTTTAATCTTATCTTAATAAAACTGGGCACGCTTGTTTGACAGTGAGCTGATTGATGCAACCAAACCAAAAATATATATCAAATCAAGTATCGATGCATTATTTGTGCATCCCCTTTTGCACTTGCATAATGTACTACATCCTCGGTACCCAGGCTATTCATAAAATATATAATACCCTGGGCAAATTGGCTAGTGAATCTTCGTAAAGCATGTACCACTATTTCCGCCGTAACTACCCTGTAATTTTTGTAACGCATGAGGTTTGTGTCATGCGCCCAATCAAGCGGCTGCATTTCACCACATACATTATTAATAAATACGAGAATTGTACGGCCAATTTGCCAAGGGTATCATATATTTTATGAATAGCCTGGGTAGTGAGGATGAGTGTACTACAATGAAGCCCAGCTCGATGACATTTACAGTTACCTCTGCAGGCAACCACGCAGCCACAGTGGAGTATAATGGAGCACGCCTTATTGACATCCGTCAAATCTCTCCAATACGGCGCCCAGTCTTGGGTTCTGTTATCCCACTCCCATCCCCATTCACCAGGATTTGGAATATCAGGGTTTTCAGAAGAGACTGCTTCCAGACAAATGTTGCAGTGAGTTGAGAGCGCTTAGCATGCTTGAACAAAGCATATACGGTTGGGGTATTGAGTAAAGAGATATGAGTCCATGGGTAAAGATAACATTCCGTGCTTCATTTACCGTGACAGCATCGCAGATTTTACAATGCATGAGTACAGTCTATTACTCAAGTCGTTGCATATGAACTGAGTCAAGTTTCAGACTGGTAGGGTCTTTAGTAATCGCAATTAAGGTGTAACTCACCTCAGGATAGACAACACATGCCTTCCATGCCGTCTTCTTTTTTCCAATTCCCTAAATTGCTGACAGAACGTCGCATCCTATCAATGCATTGAAGAAAGGAAGTGTTTCACAATAATGAAGTCCAACCAATTGTGAAATTTGACGGATGGGTATATATTTATCTGATTTCCCCGCTCCGAATCCTATCCATAGCTCTGAGAGTCCTATCTCGTAGAAAAAGTTTATAGCCAACACAACCACATCGCTATCTTCTGTCTTTGCGTAGGCCTTAGCGTGGCCATGTTTGGCAGCATGACGCAAGTGAAGCATCATCCGTGTGTTAGCTTCTTCTAGCTCACACGATGATAGTTCTGGTAGGTCAACTGCTTTATTACTAATTACAATGTTAGCTTTTGTTGCGATGAAGTCATATGGCAAATTAACTGTGTACTTATGAAGCTCCGGTCTTTTGAACTGAACAAAAAAGGCATCTTTATCTTGAAATCTTGGAGGAATGTCTGCCATTAGACTTCGTTTGGCAGAACGTATATTGGCTGAGACTCTTGTTCGTCGCCTTGCAGTTTCACCTCCTTTTGCTCGAGTTTGTGACTTAAGACTGTTGGTTTTATATGTATCCTAAACGGTGTATATTCTCGTTGTGCTGTCCGTCATCTGATTTAGCAAGTAAGGTAGCAATTGCATATATGTGTGTAGTCTACAAACACTCTGGCAGGCTGAGGTTTTACAATGTGTATTACTGCCGCCATATGAAGAAAAATAACATATTTATCTTTCACTGGTTCAGATCAACCAGGAGCAGGTATACCTGGTATACAGCACAGAGAATAATACATTGTTCCTGATAGCACTTACCTCAATTGATAAGGACGGAGGTTCACGTTGATTTTCATGTTTACTGTAGGGACATAAACAGTTTAGTGATAAGGGCTGCATTTGCTTTCGCAGATCCCGGCTTATTAAGACCCCTCTTTAGATATGCAGGTGGCATGTTGTTGATGTAAACAAGTAAGGCCTCGGGATAAAGTCAGACAATGACTTTGAAGCTGTTTCAATTATGTTACTCACAAACTGGCTAAACATGTCTTTACCGACATCAAGGGATGTTCTGAAGCTCACTGCGACATCAGGGTTCATGACTTCCCTAGTGTCTAAGGTATTGAGCTCTCTTCCAGTCTCACTAAAGCGATCTACGACTGTGCCCTCCTTGGCAAAATCACACAGACCTTTAAGATGTTGTGACGCCATCTCGACAAGAAGCATGCCAAATACACATACCATCTTTGATTCACCAACCTCCTTGTGATATCCCGATTGACATGTTTAATATTCTATGACTGCCACCTGACCAGGATTCACAAAAAATATTGCCTTCTTGACAACAAGCATTGCGTGCTTCTTC
The DNA here is from genome assembly GCA_031761405.1 of Serripes groenlandicus. Classification (NCBI taxonomy): domain Eukaryota; kingdom Metazoa; phylum Mollusca; class Bivalvia; order Cardiida; family Cardiidae; genus Serripes; species Serripes groenlandicus. The sequence continues at coordinate 5,686 of JASEVX010001344.1, read as the reverse complement.
AAAGATATTGTGGAATCCTTCTCATAGAAGACAGGAACAACTAAAACCGTGGCCGTTTTGTAATACTTTCTAGGGGCGTGGCCTAAGTATGGTAGTAAATATTCATCCGCCGTCCGTAAGGTCAACAACTGTGAACAAATGGCATACGATTTAATCAGAGACATATAAGCACAGAGATAAGCTACTCTGGATTTTCAAGCGAAATCACGACTTATTGCACGGGTATAGCCAAACAATCGATAATATTGCGTAATATGATCCGTGTATTGCAAGCGCTTTATAGAAAACGAAAAGCATCTGACGACCCCGATTATTCACCCGAAATACCTTGTTTTACTTCGTAGGTTGTATACAATTAATACCCTGAATTCTAAGCGAAGTCTTATTTGTCCCACAAAAAATACTAGTTATATGTCTGTTGTCGCGTCAATATTTATTTACTTATCTTTGGTAGTTTAATAATGGAATACGAGAACAAATACACCATAACTTGTAAACGTCTACTGTTCAACATTATGTTTAGGGACCGCAGAGACATATAAACACAACTTCTACTAGTTTATGCCTATTTCGTCTAATCCAATTTTGTCTACACTTTTTGCACTTTGTCCCATTTCGTCTACAACCCGTCTACACCCCGGTGCCATTTCGTCTACACTTAGATTAAGGCACTAAACCGACCATATACTACTCATATGTTTAACAAGTAGACCACACGTGAGATACCATATCAGCTCAATTGTTTATTTAAAGCATTGATGCATACAATATATATGTATGGCGCAAGATAAATGCCAGTTACGAGTCCCATTACAATTTAAATGGTGGCAATTATGAAATTAATTGGGTGCGAACGGACCGATTTTCTTTAATTCTAAAATTATTGTTTATCAGAGTTTGTTCTTTTCTTAATTTGTTTCAAGGCAAATAAACATTTAACACCACCTATATCTAATCATTTTAGTGTGTAATATTAGGATTTGGGCATCTTTTGAAATGTTCACCTCGTGTCAAGGTCGAGTCGTTGTGACATCGAAGAAAATGAATAAACAATCAGACAAAGCTCTAGTGCAGGATTCATTCCACTGCATTCGAGAACACAGAAGCATTCTATATTATCTGTTATGTGAATAGTATATTTTGTATTAAATAAAATGATTTAAGTCTTTGTGGTGAATCAAACGATCCAAAGTTAATTATAAAAAAACAAAAGCCTAACTAGCCAATCAGAGAGCAAGCAGCTACCCCCCCCCCCCCTTTTTAGCTCACCTGTCACATAGTGACAAGGTGAGCTTTTGTGATCGCCCTTTGTCCGTCGTCCGTCGTCCGTCCACAATTTCTTGTGAACACGATACAGTCTTCATTTATTATCCGATGTTAACCAAACCTATTCAGTAGCTAGATATACATTAGAGCTCGGTTCCTTTCGAAAACCAGATCCGTCGATGCATGACTGGATAATGGCCCTTTAAATTTGGCAAAATTGTTATAACTTATTATCATTTATTATCCCATGTTTACCAAACTTATTCAGTAGCTAGATATCTAAGAGAGCTCAGTTCATTTCGAAAACCAGCCAGATCCGTCTATGTATGAATTGCTATAATTGACCTTGTGAACAAGTTAAAGTCATAATTTATTATTCGATGTTTACCAAACTTATTCAGTAGCTAGATATACATAAGAGCTCGGTTCATGCATGACTGGATATTTTTGACCTTGTGAACAAGATAAACTCATCATTTATTATTATTTTCTCTCTGTTTCTCTTTCTGTCTCTGCCTGTCTGTGTGTGTCTCTCTCTGAATTTATTTGACTCTGTCTGTCTTTCTTTCTCTATGTCTCTGTCTCTCCCTGTATCTCTCCCCATTTCTCTCAGTATATCTCTCTCTTTCTCTCTCTCTCTCTCTCTCTCTCTCTCTCTCTCTCTCTCTCTCTCTCTCTATCTCTCTCTCTCTCCTCTCTCTCTCTCTCTCTCTCTCTCTCTCTCTCCCTTGTTTGTCTCTTCCTGTCTCTGTCTGTATCTCTCTATATGTGCGTATCTCCTCTGTATCTGTCTCTGTCTCTGTCTCTGTATGTATGTCTGTCTGTTAGTCTGTATGTCTGTCTGTCTCTGTCCCTCTGTGTGTCTATCTCTCTGTATTGTTTTCTCTTTCCTCATCTCCCTGTCTGCTTCCCTGTCTCTCTCTCCCCCCTCTCTCGCTCAATCTCTTGCTCTCTCTCCCCCTCTCTCTCTCTCTCTCTCTCTCTCTCTCTCTCTCTCTCTCTCTCTCTCTCTCTCTCTCTCTCTCTGTCTCTCTGTGTCTGTGTCTGCCCTCTGTCTCTTACTGTCTCTGATTGTTTGTCTGTGTTTCTGTCTGTCTGTCTCTCTCTTTCTCTCTGTGTATCTTACCTCCTCTGTATCTGTCTCTGTCTCTGTCTCTCTGTATGTATGTCTGTCTTTCTCTGTCTGTTAGTCTGTATGTCTGTCTGTCTCTGTCCCTCTGTGTGTCTATCTCTCTGTATTGTTTTCTCTTTCCTCATCTCCCTGTCTGCTTCCCTCTCTCTCTCTCCCCCCCTCTCTCGCTCAATCTCTTGCTCTCTCCCCTCCCCTCTCTCTCTCTCTCTCTCTCTCTCTCTCTATCTCTCTCTCTCTCTCTCTCTCTCTCTCTCTCTGTCTCTCTGTGTCTGTGTCTGCCCTCTGTCTCTTACTGTCTCTGATTGTTTGTCTGTGTCTCCGTCTGTATCTCTCTCTATGTGCGTATCTCCTACTCTACATTTGTATGTCTGTTTGTCTGTCTCTCTCTTTCTCTCTGTGTATCTTACCTCCTCTGTCTCTGTCTTTGTCTCTCTCTGTATGTATGTCTGTCTGTCTGTCTGTCTGTCTTCTCTCTTACCTCCTCTGTCTCTGTCTCTGTCTCTGTCTCTCTCGCTCCCTCTCTGTCTCTCTATACCTCTCTCTCTGTCTCTATCTGTCTCTCTCTATCTCCCCCCCCCCCCCCCCCCCCCCTTCTCTCGATCGATCGATCGATCTATGCGTGTAACCAGATAAAGGTTAACATATAACGCTTTAAACGTTGGTTGACCAACTTGTGATATTTATAGATCCATAATAAACCCCAATATAATTATGATTCAATGACAAAAGCATGTAAACGGTTCGTTCTTCTCGGTGTTATACATCAGTTTCACTTATTTTATTTTCTAGATGTAATAGCGAAAGTAAAAATAATTCCTGGGGAATTTCACAACTGGGATTCCCCAATGTTTCTCCGTATTCGCTGTGCATGTAATTGATTGCACATACACCTGTGTATCTAGCAGACATAACGCATTGGGATTAACATACTCTACTGTACAAGTAAATTCATTTATGTCGTGGATAACAAAAATGTCAGAAAAATTAGTAGTTATGCTTGATCGGAATGGTATGCCAAATGAAATGGTGAAATGTGGAGAAGGAGAGGAGCATCATGACGAACCTTCTAGTAAAGGGAAAGTTTCAAAACGATTATTGTTCTACGTAATACTTGTGACTGTTCTAGTCAGTATATGTATTGGTGCAGGAACATCAGCCGGGGTATCTTACGTATTCTACAACCGAGGAGATGAGCATTACCGAGATAAAATAACAAAAGGTGTAGCCGTTGGTGAGTATGCTCGATTAATTATCTATGATCCTGTTATAATAGAGTTTCACAATATTTTTTGAAATAAACATAGGGATATTGATTTATCAAACTATTGTTTGAATGTATTCAATTCTGTCTTATGATAATTAACATGGGAAATAACTGGGTTAACCGATTACTTCACACAGACGACATTTGACACCTGTTATTGAACATGACTTTTGAAAACATTGGAATAAAAGGTGAAATTCCACATTTATTGCAATATTTCAACTCCTTATCAATATAAATCTTTCAGTTATCTAGATTGTTGAAATTGTCCATCTGATGATTGTAATTTAGCAGACGACCTTTGTAAAGTCATGCGAAGTAATGGGTTAATAAGGTTGATTTGCTTAATGGCCTGTCTGCTTTAGAAACATAGAACGAAGAAAAAGGTGTTACATTTTGAATTCATATCATATGTACAGAAAGTGTTATAAATGCTCCTTTGAACACATTTTCTTTCCTTGTTTCAAACGCAGTCCACTTCATAGCTTCATATGGTAGCTAGACCAGGAAAAAGATAAAATTGCTTTTTTTTTTGCTGTGCAAGATGATATGTAACACTTTCAATAAGGGATGTTTACACCTTGTTTAGTGTTTCACGCCGCTTTCATGTATCCTGGCACAATCGAGTCAGTCGTAACCGTTACGATGAGCGGCAAAGAGGGAAAACCTTATTTTCACCTTTAAATTATTTTGTTTTACTCGGTCGGGGATCGAACGTGCGACCTCCCGAACCTAGGCGGAGGGATGCTCTTCTACTACACCACAAAGGCAGACAAAAGCATACATCCGATAAAATAGACTAGACCGCTTCCAACATTCAAACTGTTAAATTATAGAACGAATTAGAATGGATCCTGAAATTTTTTCTTTGTACAATAACTAGTATGCTTCAGGTACTTTTACATGCCGGTCCAAGATTGAACAGAGAATATCTTGGAAGGAATTTAACTAATTACAGAGTAAACATAAAACTTTGATAAATAATAAAACGCCCTATTAAGAAAACAACATTATTCTACCAGCATTTTCCACTTTGCCCAAAATGATTTCAGCATATTCATGAATTAAGTTTTAACTCCAGTTTCAACATTTTATTTAGCTATCGTTGGGTATTTGGGACCACCGTTTGTCCCTTTTTAAAACACCGTTTGTGATGGTCTTGGTGGATTGCCCTTGAACAATGCACATTTCAAAACCTTAAGTACTTGCCACCTTCATTAAAACGTTGTCTGTAGCGGTGCTTGAGCCCCCATATATGAGGGCTGATCCAAAAGTATTATGTCTTTCTTAGTCATTTTTTGTATAAGTTTATATACATTGATGAAATTCATACCATATGTTTATTTGTTTTCGCTCTACTTTATGGCATTTTTTTATTTTTTACATTTTATTTTTAATATTTTCATTAGTTAGGTTATAAATCGTTGTCATAGAAACGAGTTGAGGCATAGGTGGGCCCTACGTTAATTTTTACAATAAATTAGCAATTTTACCTGTGTTTATTTCATAAATACACTGACAGAAGATAACGAAAATGTGCATGAAATTGATTTGCTCTTATCTTGTTCTGATTCCGGAATCCGCTGTGGTCGAGTGGTTAGCGTCGGGGATTTCGAAACCGGGTGTCCCGGGTTCGATCCCCGGTCGCGGCACTACGGTCATGGTGGAGTGCCCTTGGGCAAGGCACATTTTCTAGCCTAGTACTGGTTTGTTTACCCAGGGATCATGAATAATTAAATTTAATTGCGCGCTAAATGGCCTTAGCTGTCGATGCGCCATAAAACAATATACATTATTTCATTCATTGTTCTAATTCCAAACGTTTAATGTTGTTGTTCCACGGTTACCATCATAACAGTACAGTTGTTAGGCGACGTACAAGAACGGCACGTACACACAGATGTCAAAAGAAACATTCGAAAAATGCTATATAAAGTAAAATTATATCTCAAAGTAGACAACAAACAAAATAGTCTTTCGAAATGATAACTCAGTTGAGTTTTCCAGGAGTTAAGCCGTCACTT
>JASEVX010001343.1:0-18003 GCA_031761405.1 Serripes groenlandicus | reverse complement strand
GCCCTTAAACTAACGCTAGAGGTCGTCAGCGTCGTCGTCATAGCAGGATTCATTTCCGGTTTTATCATATTGGTGTGGTACCGGAAACGTGTCAATGAGCGTAGAGTCGAGGTTGAGGACGAGTTTGGGGATTATGAACTACCGACTTTGGCCGTCTATGAAAGTTCTTGTTCGAGTCTCAGTTCCGCTCCATCAGAAGTTCCACCGATTGCGGGCCCGTCAGCAATAATTGTAACCCCGGCGAAATCGGGACCGGGCCGGAGTCCGTACGCCCCTGCTCGAAATAACCGATTCATACAACGGGAAAAGAGTCCAATAGACACTGCTTTAAGACCTGCGTGGAATGCAAGAAAACCAAAGACAATACTTATAAAATGCAATACAACTGCCAAGAAAAAGAAATAGGTGGATCAATTGAAAATTGTTTTGCACAGTTGTTTCCCTTTACTGTTATTTCTGCACACTTTGTCTAATTATTTGATATGTTTTGAAATAATTAAAAGATTTAAATGTTGATTACTGTCTAGTTTGTAAATTATCAAGCCTTTACTGAAATACACTATACACGGGTACATTACCAGTACTACCCGTATTAATCAAAGTGTTTTCCGGGTATATAACCAGTACTACCCGTATTAATCAAAGTGTTTTCCGGGTATATAACCAGTACTACCCGTATTAATCAAAGCTGCTCGCCAAATAGTTAATTCTGCATGGCGAGGGTAAATAAAACCAAATAGTTAGTTAGTTAATCAAAGTGTTTTATGGGTGTATAACCAGTACTACCCGTATTAATCAAAGTGTTTTCCGGGTATATAACCAGTACTACCAATATTAATCAAGGTGTTTTCCGGGTATATAACCAGTACTACCAATATTAATCAAGGTGTTTACCGGGTATATAACCAGTACTACCAATATTAATCAAAGTGTTTACCGGGTATATAACCAGTACTACCCGTATTAATCAAAGTGTTTTACGGGTGTATAACCAGTACTACCCGTATTAATCAAGGTGTTTTCCGGGTATATAACCAGTACTACCCGTATTAATCAAAGTGTTTTACGGGTGTATAACCAGTACTACCAATATTAATCAAGGTGTTTTCCGGGTGTATAACCAGTACTACCAATATTAATCAAAGTGTTTACCGGGTATATAACCAGTACTACCAATATTAATCAAGGTCTTTTCCGGGTATATAACCAGTACTACCAATATTAATCAAGGTGTTTTCCGGGTGTATAACCAGTACTACCAATATTAATCAAAGTGTTTTCCGGGTATATAACCAGTACTACCAATATTAATCAAGGTCTTTTCCGGGTATATAACCAGTACTACCAATATTAATCAAGGTGTTTTCCGGGTGTATAACCAGTACTACCAATATTAATCAAAGTGTTTACCGGGTATATAACCAGTACTACCAATATTAATCAAAGTGTTTACCGGGTATATAACCAGTACTACCAATATTAATCAAAGTGTTTACCGGGTATAACCAGTACTACCAATATTAATCAAAGTGTTTTCCGGGTATATAACCAGTACTACCAATATTAATCAAAGTGTTTACCGGGTATATAACCAGTACTACCAATATTAATCAAGGTGTTTTCCGGGTGTATAACCAGTACTACCAATATTAATCAAAGTGTTTACCGGGTATATAACCAGTACTACCAATATTAATCAAGGTGTTTTACGGGTATATAACCAGTACTACCAATATTAATCAAGGTGTTTTACGGGTATATAACCAGTACTACCAATATTAATCAAAGTGTTTACCGGGTATATAACCAGTACTACCAATATTAATCAAGGTGTTTTCCGGGTGTATAACCAGTACTACCAATACTAATCAAGGTGTTTTGCGGGTGTATAACCAGTACTACCAATATTAATCAAGGTCTTTTACGGGTATATAACCAGTACTACCAAAATTAATCAAGGTCTTTTCCGGGTATATAACCAGTACTACCAATATTAATCAAGGTCTTTTCCGGGTATATAACCAGTACTACCAATATTAATCAAGGTGTTTTACGGGTATATAACCAGTACTACCAATATTAATCAAGGTCTTTTCCGGGTATATAACCAGTACTACCAATATTAATCAAGGTGTTTTACGGGTGTATAACCAGTACTACCAATATTAATCAAAGTCTTTTACGGGTATATAACCAGTACTACCAATATTAATCAAGGTGTTTTCCGGGTGTATAACCAGTACTACCAATATTAATCAAGGTGTTTTACGAGTGTATAACCAGTACTACCAATATTAATCAAGGTGTTTTACGGGTGTATAACCAGTACTACCAATATTAATCAAGGTGTTTTACGGGTTTATAACCAGTACTACCAATATTAATCAAGGTCTTTTACGGGTGTATAACCAGTACTACCAATATTAATCAAGGTCTTTTACGGGTATATAACCAGTACTACCAATATTAATCAAGGTCTTTTACGGGTGTATAACCAGTACTACCAATATTAATCAAAGTGTTTACCGGGTATATAACCAGTACTACCAATATTAATCAAGGTGTTTTACGGGTATATAACCAGTACTACCAATATTAATCAAAGTGTTTACCGGGTATATAACCAGTACTACCAATATTAATCAAGGTGTTTTCCGGGTATATAACCAGTACTACCAATATTAATCAAAGTGTTTACCGGGTATATAACCAGTACTACCAATATTAATCAAGGTGTTTTACGGGTGTATAACCAGTACTACCAATATTAATCAAGGTCTTTTCCGGGTATATAACCAGTACTACCAATATTAATCAAGGTGTTTTACGGGTGTATAACCAGTACTACCAATATTAATCAAAGTCTTTTACGGGTATATAACCAGTACTACCAATATTAATCAAGGTGTTTTCCGGGTGTATAACCAGTACTACCAATATTAATCAAGGTGTTTTACGGGTGTATAACCAGTACTACCAATATTAATCAAGGTGTTTTACGGGTGTATAACCAGTACTACCAATATTAATCAAGGTGTTTTACGGGTGTATAACCAGTACTACCAATATTAATCAAGGTGTTTTACGGGTGTATAACCAGTACTACTAATATTAATCAAGGTGTTTTACGGGTATATAACCAGTACTACCAATATTAATCAAGGTCTTTTACGGGTGTATAACCAGTACTACCAATATTAATCAAGGTCTTTTACGGGTGTATAACCAGTACTACCAATATTAATCAAGGTCTTTTACGGGTATATAACCAGTACTACCAATATTAATCAAGGTCTTTTACGGGTATATAACCAGTACTACCAATATTAATCAAGGTCTTTTACGGGTATATAACCAGTACTACCAATATTAATCAAGGTGTTTTACGGGTGTATAACCAGTACTACCAATATTAATCAAGGTCTTTTACGGGTGTATAACCAGTACTACCAATATTAATCAAGGTCTTTTACGGGTATATAACCAGTACTACCAATATTAATCAAGGTCTTTTACGGGTATATAACCAGTATTACCAATATTAATCAAGGTCTTTTACGGGTATATAACCAGTACTACCAATATTAATCAAGGTCGTTTACGGGTATATAACCAGTACTACCCGTATTAATCATCCTGACACCGATGCAATGGTCATTACAACCATTTTGTTTCATTGGTGTGACTTACTTGGGCGTCAAACCATGACAATATTAAAATGAGCATGCATTTCATGCTTGCTAACATACTTTGTCCGAAGTGGTTCGAGTTGTTTTTGGTTTACTGATTAGTTTCTGGTTTACTGATTAGTTTCTGGTTTACTGATTAGTTTCTGGTTTACTGATTAGTTTCTGTATGTTAAGGTTGTTCAGATAACCAGACGACTTTCGATGCTTTGTTGCAAAATACAAAATTAAAACCATTGTCGGGGAAAGTAGGAATTGCTTTAAACGAGCCATTTCTACTTTTCCGGCAATATTTGTTTTACGCCGTGTAAAGGTTATATATCTTCATATGTTGAACGATTGCCTTGGAAAAAAATCAAAGCAGACAACTCTAAGTTAATCACACGAGAACATAGCTTAAGAGAGCGTATGTATGCTGGAAATAGAATGACAACTCTAAGATTACCCAACATTAGAAAATAGATTAATAAAAGCACTGCAGTAATGACGGCCTGGGGGCTGCTGGAAAGTTGGATTTTTCGACGCACGGGCCCTACGGCCCCCGGTTATTCCGCCACTGTATATTTCACGTGACATCTTTCGTGGGGTGGGGGAGTCGGGCACGGGGCCTATGGGCCCCCGCTAAATCCGCCACTACATTTGCCACGCTTTTTCTTTGTTTACCATTAATTTTTCGACGCACGGGCCCTATGGCTCCCCGTTTAATCTGCCATTGTATATTTCACGTGACTTCTGTCTTTTTTTCCGTTCTTCTTCGCGAATGTTAATAATGTTAACAAGCGTCCATATTTGACCTCTCGGCGCATTAATTTCTAAAGCATTTATTAAACTTGTATTGGAGTACTCACGGCTTAAGTTTTTCACTGATGTTCCAACAACATTAAAATTATATTTATGGGGGAGATAGAAATGCATATATAGCGTACACTTTGTAACGAAATCAAATTTAGATATACATGAGATTTGCCTGGGAAGTTTGGGTCTTGTTGCATCTGTGTACATTGATTGTTTGATTGTTTGCTGTTTTACGCCACTTTTGTTTCCAGTTATTTCACGGCATTTCCTATATGTCCAGTCCATTTAACTTGACACCAGTCGGTCAGTCGTAATGCTAACTCCGCAACCCTGAGCGTAAGGGAGGACACCCATTACCAACATTTTTAAAGACTTTGGTTTGACCCTGGTTGCATCTATGTTCAGTGTAGACCCTGGTTGTATATACGCACAGTCTCACCTAAGTATTCAGTCCACTTACATGACGAATAGACTATGGGGTAAACTTTGACAATTAAACCCTGTCTGTCGATAGGGCAAGGTACAATTTTGCTTTAGTTGACAATATAGATCCAGATACGCACAGTCTAATCAAAATCGACATTTACCACATAGTACGTACACTAACGTGTTAGAAGATTCTGTCAACATGTGTAGACTATGATAAGACGAAGTAGATGTACGTTCATGCTGATCTGAACATACACCGTACACAAACGCCAGATTGTACCATTACGTACGGACGTTATTAGAAGTTTTTACCAAGGTTAATCACCTCGCCATAAAGTCTTTATAAGCGTTAAATCATTTTTCTTGGTAAACAATGGAAATTTAGGTGCCATGGCTCGTTCTGACCAGAGACATATATGTGTTTATATGTCTCTGTTCTGACAATTGACACCTAAATTTGCATTGTTTACAAAAGGGTCGAAATTGCCCCTAAACCAGGGTTTTCAAAATAGGTTTTAAGTTACAACTGTTTCACGCCAAGCCCTCGAGATGTAATCAGACCCCAAATCACCGGATGCACATGGTATGAAAGAATGGCATTAACTTTTCTTTCCATGATGACATCAGTCATTCGATACCGCCCGGTGGTGTAAATTTAGAGCATCACTCTCGAGATCTGGAGGTCGCGGGTTCTATTCCCGGATGGGTCATGCTTAATACTTAAAAATTGGGTGAAATGGTTTCCCCTCATTGGCACGCTCAGGTTTGTGACATTATCAGTACAACTGGGTCGCTGGTGTCAGGTTTATTTGGGCTGTATTACAGTTATCGACCAGATCAGCCTGCGCTGTCCGCGCAGACTGATCCGGCCGACACATTCCGTCTAAGGGGGATAGATAGAGTAGTGATTCCTGAAACAGAAAATCCACAGGAGGCGAAATGTGTATATCCGGGTACGCCTGTGTGGCATGCTTGGGCTGATCCGGTCGATACTTTACGCAGAGTCCACAATGTTGATTTTCTCACGAGACGGCCTACACATTGATTATTGCCAAGCTACGCCCCTGGTTTATCGTGACATACTTGAACAATTGTTGAAAGTGGCATCATACTGCATACCAACAAACACTCACATGTATATTCGATTCACGAACTATATGTAGAGGTAACACATAGCTATGGAAATCATTGATTAGTAGTTTGTGAATTCTAAAGGTCTTGATTTATTATGTTGTGTAAGAGGTTTCTGCGTGAATAAAACAACTACTTGGAAGGGAAACGTGTCGTTGACTCTTATTTGTTTTGTAACAAAACATAAGTAAATAAATAGCTTTTTGTTACCAATGCTATATAGAGTTTTATACGTTTTCTTGCGATTTAACCATTCCCTGATATACGCGACTCTAGTTAGTCAGAAACTAACAATTTTTAAATTCAGTACCAGAGGGCTAAATAAGGAGGAGTGAACTGGTGTTTCCCCAGTTATATCTCTCTTATGACTCAACCCTTTGTTGTGGTTACCCAAAATAATCGTCTCATTCAGATGATTCTTGTAAGTACCCACAACATATGGTCATTTAATATAGGGACGATATTGAATATTTCATACCAGGAGTGTATTCATATTTACCCAATATATAAGTCGTTAAGTAGTTGTTTGTTCCAATAACTATCTAAACAATAACGTTAGTCAAAATATTCGTCAAGTCTTATATTCGCAGCGACAACCTAGAAGGACAACAACGTGTTACTAACAGTGTATATGGTTTGTCTGAATTTACCCCAAAATTGACTTTTAAACATGTACACCATACCATGACACGTTTTATTTGATTTTAACGTATAAGTATTACTTTGATTTGTGATAAGGAGTCGGCTTAGAAACACTTAAAAGACTCTAGACCATTCCAACACCGCATTTGATCTCAATTCTACTATTTCTGTATTAGATAAGACTTATTGACTGTATTGGATTTTACGCCGCTTTCATCATTTATCTAGTAATATCACGGCGTGTTATGGATAAGTTACCAGTACTACTGGTCTGTTTATGCTGACATCAGCAAGTCAGTCGTAATGCTAAACCTGCAACCCTGAATGCCGAGGAGGGTACCCAATACTTCCATTTGTTAAAGTCGTTATGTATAAGAATAGGAAATGTTAACATTTGTTCATAGCTAATTCAGTGAATAGCAAGATAAAACATTGATTTGAGCTGCCAACAGCATGTAATCTGTTAAAACATTGAGATGAGCAGCCAACAGCATGTAGTCTGTTAAAACATTGAGATGAGCAGCCAACAGCATGTAGTCTGTTAAAACGTTGAGTTGAGCAGACAACAGCATGTAGTCTGTTAAAGCATTGAGTTGAGCAGCCAACAGCATGTAGTCTGTTAAAACGTTGAGTTGAGCAGACAACAGCATGTAGTCTGTTAAAACATTGAGTTGACCAGCCAACAGCATGTAGTCTGTTAAAACATTGAGATGACCAGCCAACAGCATGTAGTCTGTTAAAACATTGAGATGACCAGCCAACAGCATGTAGTCTGTTAAAACGTTGCAGATGCGCCTGCTGGTCTGACTCTGTCTGGTCTGCACTGGTGAAACAGGCTTCACAAAAAAACGTTCAAGCAGTGAAATTATAAACACCTACGACTTGTAAAGTAGTAAAATCTTTCCTGTGAAATCTTAAATTCTGATTTGATGCCGGTTTTCAGAGTAAAGTTCTATCATAGATCACGTGGACAGTTAAAGTACTATCCATGATATAGTGAGGACAAACACGTACTAGGTTGAGAAGAGTGCCTTTTGCAAGGGCTCTGCAACATGGCCTCCGAGAGCGTAACGGTCAGCCCCGGAACACCGACCTCAAATCCCGTAGGCGTATTCACTTTTTATCTACAAAGGCAATTAAAGGCTTTTGAAAACTATGATGATTCAGGTGAGTCAGCTCGTAACGAGCTGTCGCTCCTTCAATCTGTATTGTTTGCCACTATGACGTTAATTTCTACCAAATGTTAAACAAAGACGAGTCGACTATGTGAAATTCGGCAGTCAAAGAGTTTTGTCAGGATCCTTACCAGATCATGTTTTCATGCCGGGTATGGACAAAGATCTGATTAATGTTAACCTTTCGTAAATCTGATTTAGACCAGAAATGCCACCCTGTTTCTCTCTGACATGAATACGTGCAATTGGAAAGACATGATGTACGGACCGAGTTGGACCCTTATCTGATAGGTTACTAAATAGGGAAGACATTGGTTAAGTGGAAGAGCGTCGGCCTCTCGTGCCAAAGGTCCCGGGTTCGAATCCTGGGATGAGCGGGTTCTGCCCTTGGGATTGTTTTCCACACAAACGGCGAGAGTGCTGGTTATGACTCCAGGAAGCAGACATCGAACGTGATTTATATATGCTTAAACTAAATAGGGAAACCCAAGTGTAATCTACACACCAAGGTCTAGCTTCATTTGTTGTCCCAAATAAACGGTTACCTTCAATTTGGGTAACCTTCATCAATTCGCAGAGGCTGTGTACTATTTCTAAATGACACTTTTTTCTGGTTATAATTTACAAAAAGCCTTTACCAATTCGATTTTTTTTTTAAAAGTTTGATAAGGTCTTAGTTTGCCATCAAATTTACTGGAAAATAATATAACTTTGCCAAAATCATAAATACCTGATTTCGATTTGTTTTTGAAACACAGCAATATAGCATGTCCGTTAATTGTATTGATTGATTGATTAATTAATTGAGTTTAACTCCTTTTTCAACAATACTTTAGTCATATCACGGCGGCCAGTTCACCTACTCATGTGTTTCCTGGCTTTCCCACACCAGTTCTCCACACAACAGAGATTCCCAGCAACTGGCTGTTGTTCCACATAGACTGTTAGCCCATTGGTAGAAGACGAATGACGCTTATCACAGTGGCTTTTGTGACACGTCGGAAAGAATGGTGGCCTAGCTGGCGTTCGAACTCACAATCCCTGGATTGCCAGTCTGTGTCGCTACCGACTGAGCTACTGGGACTCGGCTCCGTTGAATGTAAGTACAGTTGTTATTAACCCATTCCTTCATACGACAATTCTGCTGCAGACGACTTTGAACGTATTTTGTCAAAACATAGAAAATCTCCATAATTGAATGGATAACCTATGACAAAAAGTGGAAAACATTGTGGCAAAAGGAGAAATTGCACGTTTTGTGCAATTTTTTCTTTTGTCGCTATGTTTCAAAAAGCCGTCTGCTGCAGAGGTGTCAGAAAGCGTCTTTATGAGGGAAAGGGTTAACTCATACATGAGAACATCCTTAAGCCCTCTAAAACAATTGTACCAGATGAGTCATAATGTTTCAAATGTGCCTCTGATACTAGATAACATAGATGAAAAATGTAAAGAGGTAGAACAACATCATTCAGCATTTAAACATGGTAGAAATGTCCTCCCATCCTTACCGCTCAGACTTGTGGTAGCACGTCTGCCTCGGGTGCGGGAGGTCGCGGGTTCGATCCCCGACCGAGTCATACCAAATACTTTAAAATGGTAGAATATTGGCTGTCTTCCTTGGTGTTCAGGGTTAGTTAGCATTACCACTGACTGTCTTGTGTCAGGATTAATGGTCGAATAGTACTGGAAATCAGGAAACGCCTTGGTATAACTGGAATAGTGTTGAAACCGCAATACAACTCATACATACAAACATGAACATTTTCATAGCAAAGGAGTATATTCAGTATTTGCCTTTCGAACGAACATTCGCCGTCACTTATGCATACAAACAACAAATAAATGCGGACATTTATCTTTATTATCTTTAACGCTTCTTTTCCTTTTTCTCTTTAACTTTGTCGATAATATCTTCACCAAAACGAAAAAAGAAAATTTACATTCTGTTTAGTTTAGATATAATACTTGACGAAGACGTCAATATTTATCAGTATAATTGGCTTCTTTTCCCAGAAAGTTACTAAATGCTGCTTTACACTTTTGACATAATTGGTGGTCAAAGTATTACAAAAGGGCAAAGCTACCGTTCACCTTTCTACAAGGTGTGTATTAGCAGTATTAACCATAAATGGCACTGATAAGCGAAGGTCACGTGGTATTTTCAAAGTTATTTATAAATCGCGAAAACCCTTATCAAGCTTGTTTTAACCATAGCCATGGTTTTTATCTCAACCATGCGCCCCGTGGATACGCGACCAATATATGTGTCAAACTAAGTGTAAAAGTCAAATCAAACTGTTTTTTGTGTAAATACAAATAAATTCCATTATGAACTGTCATCCTGTATTACATTGGTTCCAATCCATCATTAGAAATCGTCGGTAACTCTGTGATAATAAACGAAATAAGAACAGTTTTTCAAAACGCAATTCGATTCGAATACCTCAAAAAGGGACGAAATAAAACTTGGACGGATGTAAACTTATCATACCTATAGAGTGATAGTGGTGGAATAGACCGGACATTTTTGGCAATGTGAATTCGGAAGTTATACTTTGTTTTAAATATAATCAAACAACTACAACAGACACAGTTTAAAAAAAAAAAAGGGTTTTCATCTACCGGTTGTTATGGATAACACACCAACTATCTAACAACGTGATTATGATGCATTAATATTTCAAACAGTAAGTGCATGTTCAATGTTAACCCTTTCCCTCATATTGAAGCTTTCTGACGCCTCTGAAGCAGACGGCTTTTTGAAATCATAGTGATAAAAGAAGAAATTGCTCAAAACGAGCAATTTCTTCTCTTGTCACAATGTATTCCACTTTTAGTCATAGGTTATCCATTCAATTATAGAGATTTTCTATCTTTTGACAAAATATGTTCAAAGTCGTCTGCTGCAGAATTGTCGTATGAGGGAAAGGGTTAATATGTTTTATTCCATTTAACACAGGACACGTTGTGACTAAAAGGTCCCATTTGTATGTGTATGTACGCTATAATGCAATATCAGAGTTGTATACAGATTCATACAACGGGGTGTAAGGTGTTTGGTTTTTCCCAAACCTTTTTTTAGCTGCGAACATGAAATACAAACGATTTGTTCGGCTAACAGATCATGCGTGCTTTTACCTGTCACCAAAGCTTCTGTGTTAGGTAGTTTGGTTTCAACCAACTGTATGTCAGAAACTCGATGGGGAAGCATTTTTTAGCTACTAGAATTGTCAATGTTTTTTGTTTTTTTCATGAACCTTTTGTATCATAATCCTTTCCAACTTTCAGAAGAATCTACAGCAAACGAATTGTTAAAAAATCTTGTGGTAAAATGAGTAAAATGCTCATGATGAGCAGTTGTTTTCCCATGTTATCACAATGTTTTCAACCTTATTCAATAAGTGTGCTTACATTAAGAAATATTTTACTTTTTTTCTAAAAAGTCGTCGGCTGCAAATGTGTTGTATGTGGGTAAGGGTTAAGTCAAGAACCGTAGATTATGGAATCCATTTTCTGTAAAATATTAATGTAACTATTAAGAACGGAAAAAAATAACAGATTTTAAGAAAAGGAGAATTACCAATTTATAAGCAATTCGCACACATTAAAATATGCTTCAAACCTTTAATCTTAGGAGGTTCCAACAGCTTTCACTTTGACGCTTATTGTGTTATCTCTTTCTCACACAAAACAGTTCTTGAGCAGACGTCTTTGAAAACATCTAGTCAAACGTATTAAACAAATATTATTTATAAGAAAGTATAAGTACTGAAAAAAGGTTGAAAACAAAGTGACACATTGAGAAATTGCTCGTTTTAAACAATTTCTCCTTTTGTCAAAATATTTTCAAGAATAGTTTGCCACTACGGCGTCAGAAAGCGTCAATGTGTTTAACCCTTTCCCTCATACGACAACTCTGCGCAGCAGACGACTTTGAACATGTTTCATCAAAAAATAGAAAATCTCTTTAATTAACCTATGACTGTAAGTGGAAAACATTGTGGCAAAAGGAGAATTTGCTCGTTTTGAGCAATTTATTCTTTTGTCACTATGTTTTCAAAACGCCATCTGCTACAGAGGCGTCAGAAAGCATCTTTATGAGGGAAAGGGTTAA
Source organism: Serripes groenlandicus (assembly GCA_031761405.1). Classification (NCBI taxonomy): domain Eukaryota; kingdom Metazoa; phylum Mollusca; class Bivalvia; order Cardiida; family Cardiidae; genus Serripes; species Serripes groenlandicus. Next base: position 6,031 of record JASEVX010001343.1, on the reverse strand, counting down.
AAGGGTAAAATATGATACAGTCGACTTGGTTCGTCGCACGGTTCATATGCTACATACCTTGTTTATCAATTATGTAACGCTCTTTTCTCTGATCATAGACATAATTATTGTTAGCTGTACATTATGACATTCCCATTGAATGTCTTCGTTGGTTTAGTGGTAGAGCGTCCGCCTCGGTGGTGTAGTGGTAGAGCGTCCGCCTCGGGTGCGGGAGGTCTCTGGTTCGATCCCCGACCGGGACATAGCAAATTCTTTGAGAATGGTAGTAATGGCTGCCCTCCGTGGCTCTCATGGTTGCGGGATTAACATAACGACTGTCTGGCTGGTGTCAGGATAATCGGAGCAGTTGTACTTTCACCTCTCATAACCATTGCTTATCGGATTGAAATATACACTCTTGATATTCCAAAGATTTAAACTCTTTCCCTCATGTAAACGCACGTTGATATCACCACGAAAGACGTCTTTTGAAAACGTTGTGGCATAAGGAGACATTTATCATAACGAGCTATGTTTTCTGTTTGCCACAGTGTTTTCAATTCTATATAATAATCATACAAGCAGTTGTAGAGCTTTACCAAGTAGTTAGGCAGCTCAAATATACGCTCACACGAATGCTCTACATAGTAGACACTAAGTGAAGAATTAAAAGATGCGATCTTTGCAAACAAATATCCTGTTACTAAACAACCAAATGTGTTATTGTGCAATAAGTTTTATTCTCAGCACTTTCCAACCTGCAGACGCATTTGCACCAAACAACTTTGAAAAATACTTTGGCAAATGGAGGAATTTATTTTAATGAGCAATGTCTCCATTTGCTACAACGTTTTCGACACTTAACAATAATCAAACTTCAATTTATAGAGATAGCGCATAATTGTTATTGTTTAAAAAACGATTGCTACAGACTTGTCGTATAGCTTAACCCTTTCCAACATTTTGAAGCAATAGCAGCAGACGACTTTTGGAAACACCATGTTTTCAACTTTATTTAACAATTAAGTTATCTTCCATGTTGTTTCTTCAGGTTTTTGTCTTTATGTTTTCAAAGTCGTCTGCTGCAGAGTTGGTGTATGTGGGAAATGGGTACGGGACTGTCTCCTTATTTCTTTAGCCACCATGTTTTCAACTTTATTTAACAATTAAGTTATCTTCCATGTTGTTTCTTCAGGTTTTTGTCTTTATGTTTTCAAAGTCGTCTGCTGCAGAGTTGGTGTATGTGGGAAATGGGTACGGGACTGTCTCCTTATTTCTGGCCTAACAACTTTAAATAGTTTTAAAAGTGTTTGTATTGCAAAATAGGCTCCTTCATCAAATGCATACTTATATTCCTATATTGTGAAATAATGACTTTATAAAGTGGTTATTGTTATATGGTTCTTGATCGTCTAACACAGAAAGTTAGTTTTGGTACAGTTTCATATCAACTAGCCATACCGAATGGAATTTGTATAATTTTATTCAGTTTTGACATAGAGTAAACTTAAAAACAAACAAATGTTCGTTGTTTTGAAAGTTGTGACCACAAATAGTAAGACAGTGCCTTGAACAAATTAGCCAGTGTATGTCGGCTTTTGTGAAGATTATAGATCCAAATAAGCGTGTACATCCGCACAGTCTGATCAATGTCTTCATTGTTTACATATGACTTACACAAACTTGTCAGAATTTCACGTCACTTTGTGGTGATTCAAATACGATTGAACGCGGGAAAACGATTATCTGAACCTACGCTTTTCAGAAATGCCAGCCTCGTTCTTTTCACATGCAATGTCTTAACCCTTTCCCACCTGCAGACGCATTTTGTGCAAAAGCAGCAGACGACTTCTGAAAACACTGTGGCCAAAAATGAAATTGCTCATGATGAGCAATTTCTCCTTTAGCAACAATGGTTTCAACTTTATTAAACAATTAAGCTATCTTTTATGGAGATTGTTCAGGGTTTTGTCACTATGTTTTCAAAGTCGTCTGCTGCAGATGACTTTGAACATATTTTGTCAAATAATGGAAAATCTCTATAATTGAATGGATAACCTATGACTAAAAGTGGAAAACATTGTGACGAAAGGAGAAATTACACGTTTTGTGCAATTTCTTCTTTTGTTACTATGTTTTCAAAAAGCCGTCTGCTGCAGAGGCGTTAGAAAGCGTTTATATGAGGGAAAGGGTTAACTAAAGTCATGTGAAACTTTAATCGGGAATGAAGAGGATGTATGTCTGGTAATTCAACGTATATTTAAAACATGACAGTTTATGATTACGCATAAATCAATACGTTATTGCTATATAGGACAACCATTAGCATTCTTGAGGACTGTTATCAATAATATTGATAAAGAATGCCTAAGCTCTTTATAGTGAGAAAGGCGAGATTGCAAGCCTTTGTTACCGACACTTTTTTGATCCCCGTACTTTTTCATTTTCACACAATGTTTAACAATTCTGTATCAAATGCGTACCTCCATTATTTCACTCTTTAGATATGTTTAATTTTTCCACTGTCGAAATTTACAAAGTCGACTCTCCGGCATGTTTACAAAGTGATCGCTCCATTTTCATACAACAGGACATTTGGTAGAATTAAATTTCTAAGTGGCAATCAATGCAGATTTCACGAACTGTCTCACCTGAATCTGCATTGTTTGTAAAAGAATTAAAGGTGCTAAACTCCAGAGTATAGATAGTATGGTCAAAGCTATAAAACTGTTCAAAAATTGTCTTGAAATTTTAGAATCATAATTAAAGTAATAATTTCACGTTTCAGTACAATAAACATCTAAATATTGATCGTGTGTGCTTCATTTCTACTGGGTAGACATACCGGGTCAGCAAAATATTGTAAAATTCCATTGACTTTTCCACATTTACTGCCCAAATAGTTTTGAACTATTCATTATTTACTTTGTTGTCACTATTAGCAATATTTGCAGAAGTTTCAACATTTCAAAATGTTGATATCAATCTGGAGGTCAGCACCTTTAAATCTGATGAAAATTTAAATATCTCATCTGTAAAACGACTTTTTGCCGAGCCCCGGTAGCTCAGTCGGTAGCGACGCGGGCTGTGAATCCAGAGAGTTCGAACCCCAGCTCTGCCAACATTCTTTCCTTCGTTTGAAAAGCGTCATTGTGACAAAGGTCATTCGTCTTCCACAAATGAGCTAAAAGCAGCCAGTTGCTTGGAAAGATTGTTGTGTGGATTACTGGTTTGAGAAAACCAGTAAACACATGAATAGGTGAACTGGTCGCTGTAATGTGACTGAAAACGGCGTTAAACCCCAATCAATCTGTAAAACGATTAGGCGAACTGAAGTGTAACGTAGTTCTGTAAATACGAAGCGCGGAAAAGAGCACAATTAAAGAACAAATGGGCGTGAACGCAAAACTTATCTAATAGGGTGCTGTGGCCATAACCGTTCTCAGGAGCTTTTCGTGATTATTGTAGGACAAGATGGCGAATAGGAAGGATGCCTCTGCAGCAGACGACTTTTGAAAACATTGTGGCAAAAGGAGATATTGCCACAATTATTTCAAGTCTTTTAATTAGTTAAACTGTCACTTCTAGATATTTTACCTATTTGTTTAATTAAAGTATTTCAAAGTCATCTGCAGCAGATGTGTTGTATGTGGGAACAGGTTTTATTCAAATGATCTATGAGTATATTCAGATTTATCTTACACACAGTTTTAGATGTGCTACCTGACTGTTTTCGAGTACTGCAGATAGGAAACTGAACCTCTTGTTTTAGGGTAAAAGTATACCGAATACCTGGTTTTTGTTTGAGGTAAAAGTATACCGAATACCTGGTTTTTGTTTGGGGTAAAAGTATACCGAATACCTGGTTGCAAAACAATGGGGTCCAAATAATAGATACATCAGAAAACAAGCATTTATCTATTTTCATTAAATTAAGACTTTGATTCGTAATTTCCTAACACATCTAGCACGCCAAAGTGTTCTAGATCTACGTTATATTTATGAAATATTTAGTGCTAATAAACCTCTATACTAAATTAATTCACTATATATGTTGTTGTTAAGTCAAATATGATACTTACAGGTTGCAATTTGATCTTTCCTATTTTTATTAAGATTCTTTCAAAGTCGTTTGCAACTTAGATTTGTTGTATGTGGGAAAAGGTTTTATTCAAATGATCTAGGGTTGTATTCAGATTTACCTTACACACAGTCTTAGATGTGCTTCCCGACTGTTTTCGTGTCACGCTGCAGATAGGAAACTGAACCTCTTAAGTATACCGAATACCTGGTTGCACAACACTGAAGGTCGTCTTACGTTTGATGGGGTCCAAATAATAGATATATCAGAAAACAAGCATTGTTATATTTGACATAAATTAAGACTTTGATTCGGAGTTTCCTAACACACCTACCACTCGAAAGTGTACTAGTTCGTGCGTGGGTTGTTTATAACAAAATGTGTAAAGCTATAAAAACAACCAAACAACTCAATACTAAAAGGATTCACGATAAATGTTGTTATCTCGAAATATGTAAAAGTAGAAAATAATACTTCAAAAATGAAGGTTGCAACTTTTGGATAACGAGTTGCTCAGTTTGTTATTACCGCTCAAAACTATTTAGGCTAACAGTAGATATGCTTGTCATTGTTTTTATTCCATAGAAGCCAGTATCAAATCGGTTGTTCCAGCTGTAAGCATTTCCGTAGCTAGGCTGGTCCTGAACGCATTTTAAATTTAATCTTATGTCATTTACCCCTGACATATTGAACTCTTCGCAAATTGAATACGCAAAACGGTTAGATTACATAGATATTTACAGCGTTATGCAATGTCAGCTCTCAATTCATCTGCGTATATTAATGACTCAGGTGGGCAACAATTCTCAAGAGTCGCCATTGTCCGCCTAAAAGCTATGTAGACCTAAATGCTGTGTATACATAAATCCTATGTAGACCTAAATGCTGTGTATACCTAAATCCTATGTAGACCTAAATGCTGTGTATACCTAAATCCTATGTAGACCTAAATGCTGTGTATACATAAATTCTATGTAGACCTAAATGCTGTGTATACATAAATCCTATGTATACCTAAATGCTGTGTATACCTAAATCCTACGTAGACTAAAATGCTGTGTATACATACATCCTATGTAGATCTAAATGCTGTGTATACCTTAATCCTATGTAGACCTAAATGCTGTGTATACCTAAATGCTATGTAGACCTAAATGCTGTGTAAACATAAATGCTATGTAAACCAAAATACTATGTAGACCTAAAAGCTATGGAGACCTAAATGCTATGTAAACCTAAAAGCTATGTTAACCATGTAGACCTAAAAGCTATATATATCCAGGGACACTATATTACATAGTGTCCCTGATATATCTAAAAGCTATGTAGACCTAAACGCTATGTAGACATACATGCTATGTAGACCTAAACGCTATGAAGACCTAACTGATATGTAGACCTAAACGATATGTAGAAGTAAACATTATGTAGACATAAATGCTATGTAGACCTAAACACTATGTAGACATAACTGCTATGTAGACCTAAACGCTATGTAGACCTAACTGATATGTAGACCTAAACGCTATGCAGACCTAAAAGCTATGTAGACATAAATGCTGTGTAGACCTACATGCTGTGTATACCTATATGCTGTGTAGTCATAAATGCTATGTAAACCAAAATACTATGTAGACCCAAAAACTATGGAGACCTAAATGCTATGTAAACCTAAAAGCTATATATATATAAAAGCTATGTAGACCTAAACGCTATGTAGACATAAATGCTATGTATACCTAAACGCTATGTAGACCTAACTGATATGTAGACCTATACGCTATGTAGACCTAACTGATATGTAGACCTAAACGCTATGTAGACGCAAACACTATGTAGACCTAACTGCTGTGTATACCTAAAAGCTATGTAGACCTAAACGCTATGTAAACCTAAAAGCTATGTAGACTATATATACCTAAAAGCTATGTAGACCATGTAGACCTAAAAGCTATGTAGACCATGTATACC
>JASEVX010001342.1:0-18014 GCA_031761405.1 Serripes groenlandicus | reverse complement strand
ATTCGACCTGTCCGAACTGATGTATACACCATGTCTAATTTAATTATACAAGGCAGGTATGATATACGGGATTTCTGTCTAAATGTCTTCAGAAATCTCGATGCAACATATATGGGGTTATACGCATTTTATCCCTTTCCAGCTTGCAGACGCATGTTGACGTATCGGTAGGAATCGACGTTTGAAAACATTGTGGCAAAAAGAAGAATTGCTCTTAATGAACGTTTTCTCCTCTTGTCACAATGTTTTCAAATCTCTTCCGTAGTTATTCCTAATTCAATAAAAAAAAAGTTTTATGTATACCTAGATGTTTTCAAAGATAAAAGTGTTGCGTTGTGCAGCCAACAGCATACAGCCTGGCCAGAAGGCGTCGGCTGGCCTGTTCAATGATATATCGATGACACAGGCATCATGAAATCGATTCAAGCAGTCTCAGGGTAATGGCTTTATAATTGTTTTATTTTCAGATTGAAAGAACGACTGCTCTTTAAAATATACTGGCAAACTCGTGGTTTGCAATATAAACTATTGATAATGTAACATTATAATAAGATTTTCGTTTGTCCAATTGACGTCAAGATGTTGTCACCGAATTATACTAATATCCTTGTGGTCCAAATATATAATGTATACAAATGAGCCGTTCCTCGAGAAAACCAACATTGTGGACTCTGCGTAAAGTATCGACCCGGATCAGCCTAAGCATGCCACACAGGCCTATCTGAATAGACACGTTTAGCCTCCTGTGGATTTTCTGTTTCAGGAATAACTACTCTATACATCTATCCCCCTAAGACGGAATGTGACGGCCGGATCAGTCTGCGCGCACAGCGCAGGCTGATCTGGTCGATACATTACGCAGATGTCTATCGCCGCAGCATCTTGTGTAGGCCGTTCCTCGAGAAAACCAACATTGTGGACTCTGCGTAAAGTATCGACCCGGATCAGCCCTAAGCATGCCGCGCAGGCTAACCCGGCCATACACTGTTTGCCTCCTGTGGATTTTCTGTTTCAGCAATCATTACTCTATACCTCTATCCCTCTGAGACGGAATGTTTCGACCCGGATTAGCCTGCGCGGACTGCGCATGCTGATCTGTATCGATACATTACGCAGAGACCATAATATTGGTTTTCTCGCGGGACAGCTCATGTGTTTTGTATCAATGTAACATCACTCGAGACCCTTTCTAATCTGCAGACGAGTTTCGACGCATCTACAGTAGACGATTTTTTAAAAACCAATGTTGCAAAGTAAGAAATGGCTCGTTATAAGCAATTTCTTCTTTTGCTGCAATGTCCATAATGTTGGTTTTCTCGTGGAACGGTACAAATATATTATAAACTGCGCAGCTACATGTACATTAAAACATGTTCACGGTGACTTAAATTCTTCCAGGTTTCTAGAAAGTCGGGGAACGAAAGCAAAATTACAAAGAAGTGTGCTCCGCACATGGGACGTGTCCTCTGCAAAGGAAAGTGTGAGTGACAGACTGACGGACGGACGGACGGACGGACAGACGACGAAGAAGTGATCCATATGTGTCATTTTCCGAGCTATTCGACACAAAAACAATACTTGTCGATTGGTGACGGAGCTATTCGACACAAAAACAATACATGTCGATTGGTGACGGAGCTGTTCGACACAAAAACAATACATGTCGATTGTTGACGGAGCTGTTTTGCCTTATATGGCAATATCATTTCAATTTTTACATACTGACAGTGGAGCGATACTGGCCTTCTTTAGCCTGTTGTTCAGTTATTTCACGGCGCCCAGTGGGTAAGTTACCAGTACTACTGGACATTATACCCTGACATCAGCGAGACAGTCGTAATGCTAACCCCACAGCCCTGAGCACCAATAAGGGAAAGGTACCAGTACTACTGGACCATATACCCTGACATCAGCGAGACAGTCGTAATGCTAACCCCACAGCCCTGAGCACCAAGTAGGGAAAGGTACCAGTACTACTGGACCATATACCCTGACATCCGCGAGACAGTCGTAATGCTAACCCCACAGCCCTGATCACCAAGTAGGAAAAGTACCAGTACTACTGGACCATATACCCTGACATCAGTGAGACATTCGTAATGCTAACCCCACAGCCCTGAACACCAAGTAGGGAAAGTTACCAGTACTACTGGACCATATACCCTGACATCCGCGAGACAGTCGTAATGCTAACCCCACAGCCCTGAGCACCAAGTAGGGAAAGGTATCAGTACTACTGGACCATATACCCTGACATCAGCGAGACAGTCGTAATGCTAACCCCACAGCCCTGAGCACCAAGTAGGGAAAGGTACCAGTACTACTGGACCATATACCCTGACATCAGCGAGACAGTCGTAATGCTAACCCCACAGCCCTGAGCACCAAGTAGGGAAAGTTACCAGTACTACTGGACCATATACCCTGACATCCGCCAGACAGTCGTAATGCTAACCCCACAGCCCTGAGCACCAAGTAGGGAAAGGTACCAGTACTACTGGACCATATACCCTGACATCCGCGAGACAGTCGTAATGCTAACCCCACAGCTCTGAGCACCAAGTAGGGAAAGGTACCAGTACTACTGGACCATATACCCTGACATCAGCGAGACAGTCGTAATGCTAACCCCATAGCCCTGAGCACCAAGTAGTGAAAAGTACCAGTACTACTGGACCATATACCCTGACATCAGCGAGACAGTCGTAATGCTAACCCCACAGCCCTGATCACCAAGTAGGGAAAGGTACCAGTACTACTGGACCATATACCCTGACATCAGCGAGACAGTCGTAATGCTAACCCCACAGCCCTGAGCACCAAGTAGGGAAAGGTACCAGTACTACTGGACCATATACCCTGACATCAGCGAGACAGTCGTAATGCTAACCCCACAGCCCTGAGCACCAAGTAGGGAAAGGTACCAGTACTACTGGACCATATACCCTGACATCAGCGAGACAGTCGTAATGCTAACCTCACAGCCCTGAGCACCAAGTAGAGACAGTTACCAGTACTACTGGACCATATACCCTGACACCAGCGAGACAATCGTAATACTAACCCCTCAGCCCTGAGAACCAAGTAGGGAAAAGTACCAGTACTACTGGACCATATACCCTGACATCCGCGAGACAGTCGTAATGCTAACCCCACAGCCCTGATCACCAAGTAGGGACAGTTACCAGTACTACTGGACCATATACCCTGGCATCAGCGAGACAGTCGTAATGCTAACCCCACAGCCCTGATCACCAAGTAGGGAAAGGTACCAGTACTACTGGACCATATGCCCTGACTTCAGCGAGACAGTCGTAATGCTAACCCCACAGCCCTAAGCACCAAGTAGGGAAAGGTACCAGTACTACTGGACCATATACCCTGACATCAGCGAGACAGTCGTAATGCTAACCCCACAGCCCTGAGCACCAAGTAGGGAAAGGTACCAGTACTACTGGACCATATACCCTGACATCAGCGAGACAGTCGTAATGCTAACCCCACAGCCCTGAGCACCAAGTAGGGAAAGGTACCAGTACTACTGGACCATATACCCTGACATCAGCGAGACAGTTGTAATGCTAACCTCACAGCCCTGAGCACCAAGTAGGGAAAGGTACCAGTACTACTGGACCATATACCCTGACACCAGCGAGACAATCGTAATACTAACCCCACAGCCCTGAGCACCAAGGAGGGAAAGCTATTACATTTGTTTAAAGTCTTTGGCATGAACTGATCTGGAATCGAACTCGAGACCTCCCGCACCCGATGCGGACGCGCTACCCCTACACGACGAGTCGGTTTCTGTTCTATATACTCACTGTACCTACAGAAATAACTGCGTCTATCATCAATGATGCAAGCTTTATCACACACACACACACACCAATTCTCGCCCTTTCAATCAAACGTAGAAATAGAAAATTGCAATTTGATTATTCACATCGTGTATCGTGTTTCGTTACTTCAAACATATCTATTGATCCGTACTATATACGAGTCGCGTCTAGCGATTTGGGGGTGTTATCGCATCTCCGTACAATGAAGACACAGTCTCACCGTTGTCTTCACCGTCTAATTATCGTTAGTATATCCGCTGAAAAGTGCGTTTTAATTAAGACGATTCTTAGGGGAAAAGGGTTAAAAAGTCAAGACAAAGATTGATGTACATGCGGCATAAACTTCACGTGGGATCGGCTGATTTAAATGCATTCTATAATGTGCTTTCCGTCTTCTTTTAGAATTTCTTATGAAAGGTGATTTTTGTATAATAACCCAGTTTAACATCGACACACTCATTATGACAGAAATAACAAAATTGTATAGGACCGCTGATTTGATATAGCTATACCTGTTCTTTCAAATTAGTTAGTTTCTCAAAATATTTCGAAGGAAAAAAAAAAGAGGATTCAAGTTTCAACCGAAATGTTGTAACAAACGATTATTGTGATTCATTGCAACTTTAATTTCCTCAAATATATAATCACCAATTGTTAAATAGTTTAGCAGTGATCGATGAAAACAAACCTAATTGAGTTTACGAACACTTTTGATTAAAATGAATAGCTCTCTGCGAACATCAACCGTAATGCATACGTTAACAGTGTAGTGGATATGGATCTGTAATGTGCGCCAATTAGTCCAAGAAGCCTTCCGGAAAATGAAGTAAAGTAGTATCCATGTGTATCCTCAGCGGGTCCTTTTCCACAGGTTTAATGATAACGTCAATATGCTTATTTCCATCCTATGAATGTCAGAGGTATCTTGAACATTTCTCTAACTAATGTGCGGACAGTGCAAGACTACATGTGCAAGTTGATCAAGTTCGAGTTCAAAACCGTTTATGGGCATATAAACATATATTTGTTGCCAGTAACAAAATACATAATATTTATTTACATATACATGTGGCGGAACTCATGATAAGATCCCAATTTACATTGTGGACAAATGCCCAAGATATGCTTTCCTCAATTACAGTTAGTTTTACTGAGAGTATATAACAAAGGTTTGGGTAATGAAAGTCCATTCATTGCACCGTGTCAAGACGTCCGGTATTTGAATTAGCAAATACTTGTAAAGAAAAGAGTTCGATCGAATTGAACCGTGAAAGTATGTCCGGGAATAACGACTCCGGTTACTATAGCAGTTGTCTTCTGTCAGAAAGAATGTTATTTAACGAGGCTCAACAGACAAAGGCGCATCTTTGATTGTAAATACGCTGTGGCATGCAAAATGTATCCATACATTCACAAAGGTCGGTTTACCTATAACGTGACCCGTATGTACGACTCTATTAACCCTTTCCTACTTGTAGACGCATTTTGACGCATCTGCAGCAGACGACACTTGAACAATATCTCCCTTTTTTACAATATTTTCATTTCTGTTTAATAACTTTACCTTAATCTATAACGAGACTTTCCATCTTGTTGCTGGGCTATTTTCAAAGTCGTCTGCTGCAGGTTTGTTGTATGTGGAAAGGGGTTACAGCCATGACATACTATGACCGTCATGCGGAGGTGATTGCATGAATTCAGAGGTCCATTGTTTCGGATGCGCAGGTTCATCTGGTTATTTCCAGTACAAATAGATCCGCAATGCCAAGCATCTAGACTTCTTCAAAGTTAATGCTTTCACACATACAGCAAATATGCTGCAGACAACTTTGAAAATATCAACTCAAGAATATGGAAAATCTCTATAAGTGTAGGTTTATTTACTGAAAATAGTTGAAAACATAGTGGCAAAAGGAGAAATTGCTCGTTTTGAGCAATTTCTCCTTTTGTCATGATGTTTTCAAAGTCGTCTACTGCAGATGCGTTAAAATGCGTCTATAGGTGGGAAAGGGTTAAACCAGTGCCATTTCTTTTTTGCGTTATAAAAACCTACGACTTAATAGCTTCAGCATCTACTTTAATTTGCTTACTAATGATGCTGCTGAAAATTCCCCCCACCCCCGACTACATTAACTGATCATTTACTGAGATATTACTATAACATTTAATTTGTTTTATCCTATTTGCTAGTTAATGTTCATATCAAATCAACAATCTGTCAGTTTATTTTTTCATATCCCCATGTATAATGTTACCATTACTGGGTAAATATAGTCTATCAGCGGACTAGGACAATATTTCTCTTATTACTCAACCCAATTCTATGTTGTGGGTACTCAAAAGAATCCTCTCACTGAGACGATTCTTTTGAGTACACACAACATAGGGTTTGAAAGTCAAATAAGAATATTAGGACATGGAAAATGCCACTTATCTAAAGCTCTGGTGAATGCTGTGTTATGTTATGGTCGCAAAACAAAATCCCGAATATCGTGTCTATTACATAGTCCAAAGACCTAATAACACATTAGGTCTTTGCGTAGTCCGATAACAAGCTAAACGAAGGTAAAATAAAAGAGCAGAACTTTCCTTACCTGGCTTATCTATATAAAGATTAGATATATACTCCAAACCGTTTAATGATTAAACAAACTATTTCAAATAAAACTGGCTAAATCTCAACTTGAATACACTCTCACTGTAAATATTTAAATATCAAACACAACCAATCCCAATAAAACTATATCCAGCTCTACGATTTAATTAATTTCTTCGATCAAAAGTTAATAATGCATGAAATTAATTATTTTTGTTCAAAAACAAGTTGTTAAGCGTGGGTCTTCCGAATAACACTTTATGACCGCAGGTAATATGCACAGTACATGTATATTTCTCTAAAATGTTTACTCGCCTGTATAGATGTAAACATATATCTCCCACTACATGTGTAGCGTTAGGCAAAGTACCTTTGAATGTTTTTTTTTTAACCCTTTCCCTCATATAGACGCTTTCTGACGCCTATGCAGCAGACGGCTATTTGAAAACATAGTAACAAAAGAAGAAATTGCACAAAACGTGCAATTTCTCCTTTTGTCACAATGTTTTCCACTTTTTATCATAGGTTATCCATTTAATTAAAGAGATTTTCTATGTTTTGACAAAATACGTTCAATGTCGTCTGCTGCAGAATTGTCGTATGAGGGAAAGGGTTAATGCTGTTTGACCATTTTCCACATACATTAAATCTGCAGCCGACGACATTAAATACATCCAGGCAAAATACAGAATATATATAAACACGAGAGTATAATTATTGAATATGGCTGTAAACGGTTTGGAGAGGTCGTTTTGAGAAATTTCTCCTTTTGCCACATTTTTTTTCAAAATTCGTCTGTATCAGAAAGCGTTTGTATGTGGGAAACGATTAATACAACTTTTTATAATATTTCATGCAATATCTGATGCACCGATTTTCTTTTCTTTAACAATAACCTTTCAAACCATTTGTTTATTTATTTAATTTCGACTTTTAACAATATCCCATTTACGAACGTAATTAACCCACATATGTTCGCATAGAAACACTGCACATAACAGTCTTTAAATGCGCCTCATTGTTTTTCCTCATATCGAGGGCTTGGTGTGAAACGGTTGTAACTAAAATTTGTATTTTGTTACCAAGGTTAATCACCTCGCCATAAAGTCTTTATAAGCATTAAATCTTTTTCTTGGTAAATAATGGAAATTTAGGTGCCATTGCACAAAACGTGCAGTTTCTTCTTCTGTCACTATGTTTTCAAAAAGCAGTCTGCTGCAGAGGCGTCAGAAAGCGTCTATATGAGGGAAAGGGTTAAGCTTATATTAATCACGCTCGATGTCTGATGCTTGGAGACATGACCAGTACTCGCGCCGTTTGTGTAGATCCATTCCAAAGGCAGAACTCGCTCATCACGGAATTCGAACCCGGGACCTTTGGTACCAGAGGCCGGCACGCCCAACCAATGCTCCAGTCTTCCACTAAGACTAATAGACGAACAATACAGAGCCAGATCAGACTGAGAGTTTGCGCTGATCGACCTTGATCTCCACCTTTCTCAAACGTCATACGGTTGGTTTTCACAGAGCGCCGCCCACATGAAATGTTTCTAGTCTATATCCGACTAAAGGAAACATTAGAACAACGAAGTGGTACGCGAGATATGGAATTTCGATTTAACAGATGGTGTAGCGGAGTTGACGGTTCACTTGAAATACAACTGCCAAAGTCATCATCAGTTCCTTAGTTTCGATGGGTTGTTTTTAGCTCATCTACGCACGAAATGCGCGGTGAGCTGTAGTGATCACTCACCGCCCGGCATCCATCGTCGTCTGTCTGTCCGTCTGTCCACATTTACCTACAAACAACTTCTCCTCGTATATATCATTTATTCGAATAGAGTAGAACATCCACATTAGGGATAATGCTGTAACGATTAACCTCGTGCAAAGCATTTTTATACAACAGAAGCAGCTATTCACAAATATTATGTTTTGGCACCATAAGTCTCAGGGAGTACAAGGAGGGACGCCATTGCTAAAGCCGTTTAAAGCATTTGGAATGACCCGAAATGGGATCGAACACTGATCTCCCGCTACCGAGGTGGACACGCTAACCACTACACCACGGAGAAGGTCTAAAGTTGACTATATTACAAGTAGACGGACTGTGTATATGCTGATGAGACCGTGCAGATGCAGATGCATTAATGCCCCAAATCGCTAGACGCGGCCCCTTTAGTTTCATGCCAGAGGAAACGGACATTCAGTATTCCGAAACTAAGTGGCAATTAGGATCGAATTCTGCTGCATTGTATATACATTATGACCTTCAGTAAGGATGCGCGAGGTCTTAATTGCCAACAGAAAACAACGCTGATCAGACTGCGACGGATGCACAATCAGGGTCTAAGGTAGCAATAAGTGAGTCTAAGACAAAAGGATGAAATATAATCATTCCGTAACCACTTAATTATATATTGTTTCTTAACCTGCCGAATTTTACAAAGTGAACTCTACCATGTTAAAAATTGGACCACTCCATTTTGGCATATCCTTTTTAGTAGAGTGGAGTCGTGGAGTGGAGTGGAGTGGAGTCTTGGAGTGGAGTCTTGGAGTGGAGTCATGGAGTCTAGTTTTGGAGAGGAATCGTGGAGTGGAGTTTTGGAGTGGAAATCAAATTTATTATTTGATACTTACTTTTGCAAACTGGATGTTTAAATGAGGAGTAGATACCACTTACTTTAAGTTTCATACATTTTACATTTTCTTGTACCTGTCGGCTGAATGGGTGATAATGAATCCCATTGGGAGTTAAACTGGATGGCAGATCTAACATGTCATCAATGTCTCATTATGTTAGGACATTAAATACTCTCTTGGAGGGTTAAATTAGAACAGTTATTTCACCGGGAACAGTGATTTTTAACATGTTATATCTCTGTGGTTTACCTTTTTGAACTTTTAATTACAAACAAAATATAAGGTAGTCAGACCTTTTATTACAATATTGCTTTATTGCACCAACATAAGTACATGTATATATTGTTTATTATAACTAGGCCTACAATGGCAGTACTATGACTGTTATATTATATAAGTGGAGAAAATTATTAAAATAAATTTAAAAAAAGAAGAAAAAATGTGAATGGTCACTCCAAAATTAGACTCCATGACTCCACTCCAAGACTCCACTCCAAGACTCCACTCCACTCCAGCCCATGACTCCACTCTACTAAATAGGATATGCCCTCCATTTTACGTTAAACAGGAAATGTTGTCAAATTTAATGTCTGACTGGCAATCAATGCAGATTACAGGCGAGATAACTCGTTACGAACTGTCTCGCCTGAATCTGCATTGTTTGCCAAAGGCTTTTTATTGCATTTGGCAACGAAAGAGTTAAGTGGTCATTCTTTTGTCTGAAATCAACGGAGGTACCTCCAAATGGGCGGAGAGTAGAGGTGTCAAACGGGATCTAGCTACATCCGTGTGAGGTGTCAAGTACTCATGTAAACCTGTGCATTACGCACCGTCCTACCAGAGTCTTCACAACGCACCTTCATGTAATATAAAGCGTATAAAAGGTTCGCCTATACGAAATATCGCCTGACAAAAAGCATCTTCTGATAAAAGTATACAGTATCAGGTTCATGGCCCCTTTGATAGATACCGAAACGGAGACGCTGCAGTACCTCCCATTTGTTATGGTGCGTGGACGTGTTGAAATTAGACCCGTCCACGTGAAAAGGCACAAGTTGATATTACATCTTTACATCTGCTCCATCTTAACCGAATCTACGAATACTGACAGACGCTTCTTACATGCTTGTGTAAACAATACTGGAACGGTGTGCGAATGCACTGGCTGATATTGTTATTTGTGTAAACAATACCTGAACGGTGTAGACCTTGATCACACTGTGCGAATGCACTGGCTGATATTATTATACACTGTTCACTAAAGTCAACGTGTCTGAACGGTGTAGATCTTGATCACACTGTGCGAATGCACTGGCTGATATTCTTATTCACTGTTCACTAAAGTCAACTTGTACCTTTTCCCCATGGACGGGCTCAAATAACAATGCATCGTCAGACATATAATGTTATCGTAGACTTCAATGCGACAAGCTTCATTCGTCTTCAACCAATTGACTTACAGTCTATGTGAGAAAAAGTAAGTCAGTTGCTTGGACAGATAGGTGTGTGGAATACTTGTGTGAGAAAGCCAGGAAACACACGGATAGACGAACTTGCCGACGTAATATAACACAATCTTGAAAACGGCCTTCAACCCCAATCAATTAGTCAATCAATCAATCAATTATTTAGACTACATTTAATATAACAACGAGTCGTCAGCAATAATAACGTTCATGTAGATACATGTGGAATACAAAAATCAAATGTAATGTAAGAGCTAATACGTTTCCTTGTAAAACAACACATTGTATAGTATAACCTGACGCATGTGAGTTTTGTTTAAAATTGCTCCTTCGACTTTTATAACGCAAGAGCCGAGTCGGGCGAAAAGGAGTCTTCCTGCATTTGTGACCACTCCGGTATCGGCCCAATCAACCCAGATTCGTCACAGTCTGCCTACATTTATCAGTCCGTTCTTGGTAAAAGTTGGCTTTTGTAAACGGTGTTAATCCAGGTCAGCCTGTGCATCCACTGTCTGATAAAGATATGCATCGATGTTCGCTCAACAAGCAGAAGGTCTGTATTCATGTGACGTGGCCACAAAGACTAGAAGCCTGTTTGGCATCCTTTCCGCTGTATGTTGGCGACTTTCCGAGCATGTACCAATATCACAGCGTAGTGTTGACATAACTATTAACCGTGCAAAAACAGTGGCAACAGGAAACATCTCGTTATACCGCTTGTATTTAACAAGTCCATGTTGCACATGACTTACGACGCGTTTGCTGCGGGTGTAACATTGAAATATTCATGGAAGAGAAAGATTCGTCCTTAATATCAATGTTCTGATTTTCCCACAATGTTTTTTATTTAAAGTTCTCTAAATGTACATTTTTTAGAGAATTAGAAATTACGTAATTTAAAAATATTTTACAAAAATGATAAAAGGCAGTCTAGATAAGATTCGGAATGCATTCTACATGTATTATAAGTGTCACGCGTACCTTCCTCATTTCTTCACATACTTACGAATTAACATTTTCCCTCTTTTAGACGCTTTCTGTCGACAACAGACGGTATTTTGAAAATAGTGTTGCAAAAGACGAAATCGCTCATAATGAGCAATTTCTCCTTTTGCAACAATGTTTTCAACTGTAATCAATATTTTACTATTCATAATTTAAACAGATATTCCATATTTCAACAAGACGCCTTCAGGGTCGTTTGTGTCTTTCTTGTTTTACATGGGAAAGGGTTACCTGGTGGAAATTTCAAACAAATGGTATCACTCAGGCAACAAGGTTTTTTTTTGTGAACAACGAATGTACATACTCACAGTTTGGGTGAACAACGAACATTCGAGTGAATTTGTACATACTCACATATGGTGAACAACGAATATTCGGTGAATTTGTACATACTCACAGTTATGGTGAACAACGAATATTCGGGTGAATTTGTACATACTCACAGTTACGGTGAACAACGAATATTCGGGTGAATTTGTACATACTCACAGTTATGGTGAACAACGAATATTCGGGTGAACTTGTACATACTCACAGTTATGATGAACAACGAACATTCGAGTGAATTTGTACATACTCACAGTTATGGTGAACAACGAATATTCGGTGAATTTGTACATACTCACAGTTATGGTGAACAACGAATATTCGGGTGAATTTGTACATACTCACAGTTATGGTGAACAACGAATATTCGGGTGAATTTGTACATATTCACAGTTATGGTGAACAACGAATATTCGGGTGAACTTGTACATACTCACAGTTATGGGGAACAACGAATATTCGGGTGAACTTGAACATACTCACAGTTATGGTGAACAACGAATCTTTGTGTGAACTTGTACATACTCACAGTTATGGTGAACAACGAATATTCGGGTGAACTTGTACATACTCACAGTTATGGTGAACAACGAATATTCGGGTGAACTTGTACATACTCACAGTTATGGTGAACAACGAATATTCGGGTGAACTTGCACATACTCACAGTTATGGTGAACAACGAATATTCGGATGAACTTGTACATACTCACAGTTATGGTTAAAAAACGAATATTCGGGTGAATTTGTACATACTCACAGTTATAGTGAACAGCAAATATTCGGGTAAATTTGTACATACTCACAGTTTGGGTGAACAACGAATATTCGGGTGAATTTGTACATACTCACAGTTTGGGTGAACAACGAATCTTCGGGTGAACTTGTACGTACTCACAGTTATGGTGAACAATGAATCTTCGTGTGAACTTGTACATATACTCACAGTTTGGGTGAACAACGAATATTCAGGTGAACTTGTACATACTCACAGTTATTGTTAAAAACGAATATTCAGGTGAACTTGTACATATACTCACAGTTTGGGTGAACAACGAATCTTCGGGTGAACTTGTACGTACTCACAGTTATGGTGAACAATGAATCTTCGTGTGAACTTGTACATATACTCACAGTTTGGGTGAACAACGAATATTCGGGTGAACTTGTACATACTCACAGTTATGGTGAACAGCGAATATTCGGGTGAACTTGTACATACACACAGTTATGGTGAACAACGAATATTCGGGTAAACTTGTACATACTCACAGTTATGGTTAAAAACGAATATTTGGGTGAACAACGAATATTCGGGTGAATTTGTACATACTCACAGTTATGGTGAACAACGAATATTCAGGTGAACTTGTACATACTCACAGTTATGGTGAACAACGAATATTCGGGTGAACTTGTACAAACTCACAGTTATGGTGAACAATGAATCTTCGTGTGAACTTGTACATATACTCACAGTTTGGGTGAACAACGAATATTTGGGTGAACTTGTACATACTCACAGTTATGGTGAACAACGAATATTCAGGTGAACTTGTACATACTCACAGTTATGCCAGATGCTTCGCTTTCCCCTACATACAGCGAAGATGCGTTTCACATGTATTTTACGACCGCAAACCAACATAAATTTGAGATTGCATGGACGAAAATTTCAAGCAAAAAGATAAGACAATGTATGGTGTCAGGCGAAAATGCGATGCGAATTGCGAAAATTCATCCGAACGCCTAGTTTTGCCAGAACCATTACTGTACATCTACAGAATACATGTAGTAGAGGCACCCCACGTGTATTGTATAATCGCGATCCATCGTAATCGCTCACAGAAGATATTTCAAACATAAATTCAAGGGAAAGAATATATGCTCAGGCGAAAAGGGGATTGTGTTCCGTATGCAGTAGGAATCACGCGAATATGTGCATACCCCGAGTTTAGTTAGAGCCTTTAATGTCCGCATACATCAAAACAGATGGATACAATCAGAGACATATTAATACATGTATATGTCTCTGACATAATAAACTTAAAAATGAGAGAGGGGCTCCAGGAAAACAAACCTAAACGTAATTACCCATGTGACAAAAGACTTGCCTGTGCATATACTTATGGATACATGGTTTACAGAAAGTTATTGAAACCTTATTATGAATAATTTGCGAATAGTGCAGAGCCAGATCAGAATTCGAAAATGCACCTGCTAATCCTGATATGCACTAATCGCAAATAGATTACCGTTGGCTTTCGCTGGTAGTAGGAACACTAATTAAACGCCCTCAAACATGATGCTACAAGACCCCGATTCGCCTGAAGCGACTTAAATCTTTTTCAAAGAAGATAGTAAATACGGTATTAACATTCTACAATTTGCCTGTTATCTTAAAGCCTACTTGGCTTATCAGCTCTTTCTCTCCAGTAACCATAGTGACCTCAAGGTATTTCGAAGCCAATATACCAGGTATGAAAACTTAACTATCGGTGCATTCACGTGTGTTCAATTATAAATTACTTAAGAAAACATTTTAAACCGTGTACCTTCATATTGCATTTTAAGAGTAGAGCTCTAATGTGCTTGGAATACATCTGACAAAAGTTTGCATTGGGGTTTTTACGCCGTTTTCAACATTATTTCAGTTATATCACGATGACAGCCCCCTTATTCGTGATCCCTGGGTAAACAAACCAGTACTAGGCTAGAAAATGTGCCTTGCCCAAGGGCACTTCACTATGTCCGTCGTTCCGCGAATCTGACAAAAGGGAAATATTCTAGTATTTTTTTTTATCATTTGAATGTGTTTTTCCAAAGTATTTAACTTATATCTCTGCGTTTCGATTACTACCCGTATGATTACTCCTGACACAGACACCATTCCCCTAACCCTGAGCGCCTATAAGGAAAGCCATTACTTCAGTTGTAAAAGTATTTTGTATGACCCGACCGGGGATTCAACCCTAGTCTCTCGCTCCACAGGTGCACGCTCTAACACAGTACATCACCGAGAAGGTCGTATCATTTTGATACAGAGTTTAAGACATTATAGGGAACATTTCAATTTTTCGTGTTTTATTTTGAGTATTTGTCCCATTCCGCATTATTTTCAAAAGCTGTTTGTTGCAGATTGCGTCTAAAGTCGTCGGTTTCGGGTAAAGGGTTGAAATACAAAAAAGAACAGACAACAGTGCACCTTGCCAACAATAAGAATATCATACGTGCAGTCTGGACTGCACCAATAAACGGCACCCTAATAGGGCATTTTCGACCAGATCAGACAGTGTATCCACGCAGTCCGCTCTTGGTCTGCACTGTTCGCCCATTTGTCACAAAAGTTTTAAAGAAACTTCTATAAAGCTGTATTTATATTTGGATCCTTTAGCTAGAATACCATGTAGGTCTTTTTCAACATGCGTAATAATTACGCAAATGTTGATTTTCGCATGACGTCCCTCAAATATACTACTTGCCCATCCAATATGTGAGCTGTGCTATGAGAAAAGTAGCCTTATTGTGCTTGGAATAAGTCAGAGGACTAGATAAGAGGGAGTAAACAGATATTGTCTCCACCATATTTATGTTATTAATCAAACAAATCCTATGTTGTGGGTACTCAAAAGAATAGGGTTTGAATTTCAAATAAGGATTTTAGAACATGAAACATGCTGCTCCTTATCTAAAGCCCTGAGATGTAGATTATGATCCCGCTATCCAGTCCGTCAAGACATTAAAGTAGTAGTGACGTTAACAGTGACTAATCTAGTGTGAAAGTTGTAACAGAAGACAAATAGCGAAAGTGTCAAAACCTGACTCATAAATACACACCCTCACTAGGTCGTTTACCCTTCTTTTGATTTATAACCGTATCTATGCCAATGAAAAAACGATTGAAGAAGAGTTCAAAACGTTTCTAAGCTATGTAAAGGGTAAGCTAAAATCGTTACAACTGCATAGTGCGATCTAATCATAAACTTTCAGCACAGTTCTAAGTACATGTAATTAACTTATTATATATTCATGTTTTAATGTGTCAATCAATCATCGATTATTGTCCATGTTTTGAATAAAAAAGATCATGTTAAAAGGGAGAAAAAAAGAAGAAAAAAAAGAAAATTGCTCATCAAGCGAATTCCTCTTTTCTTACTATTTACATATTTTAATGAATTTGCTTCGATCTCAATATTTAGCATCATTATGAATAGCACTTAAATTTAATAGAGTTTAAATTGAATAAATTTAACTGATATTTATAAGCGTAGTTTGACAAAGGTAACGCCGGTCTGTATGACATTATACTTGTTTTCAAGCTTAACATAACATTATAAAATTAATGAGCCAGCGAAACGTTACTCATCGAAATATGCATTGAACGTTGTATGATTCATATGCTACCTATGGAATGAATGCTGCTTTTTTTAACCCTTTCAATCCTACAATAAAAACTGCTGCTGATGATTTTCAAAACATCCAGACAAAATTATGGTCACTTCCTATAAATGACAGTGTAACTAATGAAACGAGTTGATATCATTATGACAAAAGGATAACTTGCTGGCAATGAGCAATTTCTATTGTTGTCACATGTTCTCAAATCTTGGGAAAGAGATAAGATGATGCTATTCGATAGCATCATATTTGACCTTAACATTGTTGTGAGGTTATTCGATAAAATTATGCTTGACCTTGATATTAGCATATTATGCGACCTTTTTATTATGTCTCGTTGTGAGGTTAATCGATACCATTGATATTAGCATTATGCTACATTGATATACTGTCTCGTTGTGAGGTTATCCGATACTAGCATGTTTGACCTTGACATTAGGTTTCGTCGTGAGGTTCTCCGATAACAGCAGGTTTTACATTGGCATTAGGTCTCGTCGTGAGGTTATCCGATAACATTATGCTTGACCTTGATATTAGCATATTATAAGACCTTTATATTATGTCTCGTTGTGAGGTTATCCGATAACAACATGTTTGACCTTGACATTAGGTCTCGTTGTAGGGTTATCCGATAACAGCAAGTTTGACCACCTTGACATTAGGTCTCGTTGTGAGGTTATCCGATAACAACATGTTTGACCTTGACATTAGGTCTCGTTGTGAGGTTATCCGATAATAACAGTGTTGACCTTGACACAAGCTATCCTTGTTAGGTATCAATTTCAAATAAGTGAATAGTTTAAAATGAGATCTTCCGTGCGAAAAAGTGCAAGTTGACTTTTCAGAATAATGTAAACCCAAATCAGCCTTTGTATCCGTACAGTCAGATCAAGAACTACACTGTTCACATTTTATATGCACAGGCTTGTTAGAAGTTTCTGTCATCTTTTGTAAATTCTGATAGGGCTGTATAGGCTGATGTGAACCTACACTGTTCAGAAATGCAAACGTGTGCCTCTTCCAATGGAATGGCTCAAATATATACAAAAAATTCGGTTTCCTGCATTTAGGATAACGTCCTATGAAATGTACCGTATCCGTCAAGATGCGATCAGCGGTGTATAGGTGTATAGAACAGCTTTGTGACGTAACACACAGGAAAGGTGCAGCTTGCGATAAAATATCTATGGATCTATAAATAACATCAAGTGGAGGTTTCTGGAACATGCCTGGAATTCCAGACTAACACGTAATGGGTGTTGTGGTGCTAGGTAGGTTTGTATGCTGATGTTTGATATAGACAGAGATATTGATCGGATACCAGGGTATCTAGATATTGATCATATATTTAAGGGGTATCGATAGTTAGACAGACCGAGAAAGAGATATATATATATATATATATATATATATATATATAGAGAGAGAGAGAGAGAGAGAGAGAGAGAGAGAGAGAGAGAGAGAGAGAGAGAGAGAGAGAGAGAGAGAGAGAGAGAGAGAGAGAGAGAGAGACAGAGAGAGAGAGAGAGACAGACAGACATAGAGAGAGAGAGAGAGACACACAGAGAGAGAGAGCGAGACACAGAGAGAGACACAGAGAGAGAGAGAGAGAGAGAGAGACAGACAGAGAGAGACAGAGAGAGACAGAGAGAGAGAGAGAGAGAGAGATATAAAGAGACAGAGAGAGACAGAAAGAGAAAAAAGAGAGAGATACTGGGGATACGTGCGATAAGGTGCG
>JASEVX010001341.1:0-18078 GCA_031761405.1 Serripes groenlandicus | reverse complement strand
GATGATTTTTATTTCATTTTTATTTGTAAATATGCCTAATTGGTTGTTTTTACCATGTTGATGGCCTCACTTGCCTGCGATGCACTAAGCCCTAGACAGTAACAAAGTAGAAGAAGAGTTGGATGAGAGCGCTTTGTAACGTTTCTGTATGTTACTATTCCGTCCTTAGCAGCACGTCTTCATTTTTAAATACTTTTGCAGAAATGTTTCTAGGGTGCTTTCTTAAACTAATTATTCACCTAAGCCATGTTAATAAGTCGAAAACATGGTCGCTAGGCTATGCTATTTTGCATTATATGGCAGTAGTGATTCAATTTTGACAATATGATAGCTACTGTTGCTGGTTGTACGTGCTTCTGTGCTGTGGAAAGAAGTATGACAAATGTATCGTGTGACGAAATGTTATTATACCGTTGTACACGGTAGTTTGCACACTTAAGGCGAATACAACATTTACTGAATTATTATATACAATACATTGTAACACAGAAGACGTACATTTTCGAACTAAAGGCAGTTGTTAATAAAAGCACTATTCCTATCGACAAGTAATAGCTACTGTTGGTTGCTGTACGTACTGCTGTGCTATGGAAATAAATCAACGTTTAAATGTGATGAAATGTTATCATACCTTTATACACGGTATCTTGCACACATAACCCACTTATGCGAACATTCTGTACAATTTAAAAAGTCAAAGAGTGGCTGCTGTCTAATCTAAAAATTGCTTCCGTTCAAAAGTATAAATACGTTGGCAAATGCCAGCGTTGAATTAACGTAACGGAATACTAATCATAAATTGAAACCTTAAAACTAACACTTAAGGCGAAAATGTACCGAATATAATAAAAATGATATTAATATTAAACATTTGTTGTAGTTAAATATCCAATATTATTTTTAATCTGAAAATGAATGTCTTTTTAGAAAAGCATTATCTTAATTATTATATACAACACATCGTAGATCACAAATATAACGTCTGTTTACGAAACGCAAATTTTAACAATAATAATATGATTGCGAAGTTATGAACACGGTTGCCCGATTTGCTTGCTTCCGTGACAACTGACTCAGACAGGAAATGAAAGGAATGAACTTAAATGTCACAAAGTTACCATAGCTGTATACATGTATTCTGCTTATTTTAGGCGAATCGGCAATGCTGTATAAGTTAAAATGACAAGGAGTGACTAAGAGGATCTTTATAATCGGAATATCATTGACTACCTGAACAATTAACTGCATTATTATATACAATATATTGTAACACAAATGCCGTACATTGGCTAACGGAAGCAAACATTTAACAAGAACACTACGTCACGAAATATTATCATACCTTTTTAGACGGTATTTTGCACACTGGCGATATACCATATGGTATGAATTAAAATGTCAAGGAGTGGCTACTGTCTTATGTAGTAAAAGTATAGATTCTTTATAATCTGGAAATGAACGACTACTGCAACAATGAACTGCATTATAATATATAATATATTGTAATGCCGTACATTGACTAACCGAAACCAACTTTTAACAAGAACACTATTACATGTACTATTGACAAAGTGATAGCTGCTGTTGCTGGTTGTGCTTCTGTGTTTTGGAAATAAATATGACAATGTGCCATAGGTAATCAATATTTCAATGTCACGAAATGTTATCATACTATTATACAAGGTAGTTTGCACATTTAAAGCGAATACAATATTAACTGAATTATTATACATTGTAACACAGAAGCCGTACATTTTCTAACTAATGGCAGCTTTTAATAATAACACTATTGCTATTGACAAGTAATAGCTACTGTTCGTTGCGGTACGTACTTCTAAGCTATGGAAATAAATCAATGTTAAATGTGATGAAATGTTATTATACCTTTACACACAGCATCTTGCACACATAACCCACTTATGGGAATATGCTATATAACTTACAATGTCATAGAGTTGCTCCTGTCTAATCTAAACAATGCTTCCGTTTGAAAGTATAGATAATTTGGCAAATGCCAGCGCTGAACGAACGGAATAATAATCATAACTTGAAACCACAAAACTAACAATTTAGGCGAAAATATACTGAATATAATAAAAGTGATTAAGGGGTTCTTTATAAGCTGGAAATGAACGGCTACCTGAACAATTAACTGCATTATTATATACAATACTTTGTAACACAAAGGCCGTACATTGGCTAACGGAAACAAACGTTTAACAAGAACACTACGTCACGAAATACTATCATACCTGTTTAGACGGTATTGTGCACACTTAAGGCGAATAAACCATACGCTATGAATTAAAATGTCAAGGAGTTGCTACTGTCTTATGTAGTAAATGCTTCCGTATGAAAGTCTAACTAAAGGCAGCTTTTAATAACAACACTGCTACTTGGTCTGGATCACATCTGGTCATCACTGGCGTCTGGTTGTAGGTCTGGTCCTCACTAGCGTCTGATTGTTGTTCTGGATCACACCTGGTCATCAATGGCGTCTGCTAGTTGGTCTTGATCACATCTGGTCATTGTAGTTGATCTGGTCATCAATATCGTCTGGTAGTCGGTCTTGTCATCACTGGTGTCTGCTAGTTGGTCTGGATCACATCTGGTCATCAATGGCGTCAATAGTACCCGAGCCCTCATCAATATGAACAATATGTGCAAGTTTGAAAACTGTGAACTGTGTCGTGTTAACAAAAACAGTTTACAAACGGATGGACGGCAAAACAGACGCACGGATGGACGCCAGGAACAATGCCATCCCATAGACCTAAAAAGAGTAGCGTAGGAAAGTAAGGTCAAACATACTCATTTGATACATAATTCACTTTAATTAAGAAATAATTGCAGAAACTGTAGATGCTGTTTGTCTTCTGTACAGAAAATCATACAATAAACTTATCTAAGAAATATTCATTAAATATAAGAAGATATGTAATTTAAAATTTATGCTGGTTTTATAGTTAGAAACCGACTTGAGGGAAATTTTAGCGACATGGGGGAAATCGTTTATTCGTCTTTGCTTAAGGCGAAGCACTTAGGGAGAAAACTGTCTTACAATGGGGTTTAGGGTGAAATTATAAGGCCACGGAGATATTTTATAACGTGAAAAGGTCTGTAGTAAATTGATTCTCTAAATAACCTTAATACTTTTTCAAAAATAGTTCTTAGAAATAAGTTCGCCCTAAGTTATAGAAAAATGGCATTTCCCCTTAATTTAGGATCCATACTTATATATATATATACACACACACCGAATATAATGTGTTAAGAAACCAACTAGATTAGTCCGTACGATATAGTTCACAAAACGTTACAGTTAAAATCGTGCCTAGTATGTTCTAACTCGCGTAAAAGCATTAAAATAAGACCAAATCGATCTGCTGCCCTTTACAAATAGAAAACTGAAATTAGTACATGTATATTTAGCGAAAACTATTCTTGAGTACAGTGTAATTGGTGTAATTGTTGTACTTGAATACCGTTTTCATTTACTTTGCGTTACACGTTCGCCATCATTTGTGAACAAATGATCTATCATTAGCAGATAATTTTACGCCGATGTGATAATTGCAAAGTTTATCACTTCATTGTCTCGGCTATTAGACTGGACTTGTATAAGTACCATACGGTATGCATTGTTATGCCAGTTATTGGTTCGTTGGCTATCAAGAGCCTTACACTCTGTTATTAAGTCGTATAAGCGGATAGTAACTAACGACGTCGAAAGTCCACAAGAAAGGTATGTTTGGCTCTTTTTTTTTGTCATGTAGAATAATATCCTCTTTTCTAGAGATATCAGCTTAGAAACCCTTGGTAGTACAGTCGGTAATGACGCGGGAGGTCAATCCAGGGGTCGTGAGTTCGAACCCCATGGCTAGGTGAACTGGCCGCCATGATATGAAACATTGTTGCGAGCGGCATTTAACCACAATCAATCGAATCCCTTGATTAAAAAGGACATACATTTTGGCTCTTCAGCATACACGGAGGGATGTTTCTTTTATCTCACTGATGCAGCCCCCAGGAGATTGAATAACATGACCATTTCTTAATGGGTGCAATCTTAACGATCACCATTTGACGAAATGGGGTTTATGTGTGTCTTTGTACGGTGAATACTCAGGAGAGTCAGTGCTTTCACACAGTGTCGTCATAACCTTCAATATCCAAATGTGTCTGATATAGCCCCAGAAGTAACTTCTTTAAAGAAGAACACACCTAGAAGGATATGCCCCATTGCCTTTACACCGTTCTACCTGCACGCGTTGTCAAAGTGGTGGAGCAACACGATTGTTTTCGTCTGCTCGAATATGTTTAACGTTGTTAATTTCTTGTCGTGAATACAATCGAAATGTGTACACCTTTGGTCATCGTCGGACACCCGCGATTGTTCACTCCGCTATGCTCCCAACTTCAATCGTGATATTTTACGATACGCTCAATATCATTAAAACCAGATCTTAACTCGCACACTCGTATATATACGTACACAGAAGTTTTTTTGGTCTGATTTTAATGAGATTGAGATACACTGTTCCAAGTACGTTGGTTCAGTGACAATAAATAATGCTATTAAAGATACTGATCAGATAAATGTTTATCTGTATTTTTCTTTAATTTCTTTCTATATTTAAACTCATTCAGCGTAATTTCCTAAAAATGACTCTTCGATGTTCAAAATCAGGCGAATCCATTTTTCAATTTTTCAAGTGTTTTAAATATTTTGATAACTAAAATGGAAGCAATGCTGATTTCAGAGGACACAGCTTGTTTAAGCTGACTCACCTGAATGTGTATTGTTTGCAAAAACATTGGCGCTGAAAGAGTTAAAGCAGTGTTTGATAATTACATCAACCTTCAATTTATAATGGAAATGTTATAGGTGCTGATCTATATATACAATTATGTACCCAATACATAGTATAATTATTATAATGGTGCCGGTCAAGATCGAACATATGCAGTCTGATTATCGGCTTTACATTAAGTTATATTTTATTTTTCATTGCTGCTCGGAGAGTGTTCGTCATTGTGATTCACTGCCAATAATGACTTGTTTAGATAGACATATAAAATTCAAATAACAAATACAAAACACTTTTTTGTGTGACAATCTCTGTAGAGGAAGACGCTTAACCCTTTCCCTCATATAGACGCTTTCTGACAGCAGACAGCTTTTTGAAAACATAGTGACAAAAGAAGAAATTGCTCAAAACGTGCAATTTCTCCTTTTGCCACAATGTTTTCCACTTTTAGTCATAGGTTATCCATTTAAATATAGAGATTTTCTATTATTTGACAAAATATGTTCAAAGTCGTCTGCTGCAGAATTGTCGTATGAGGGAAAGGGTTAAACTATGGTAACACTACATATATATTCTAGTCTAAATGCTCCGATTCATTTAATGACTTTTTCATTATGAGTAATTTCTCCAATTGTCTCAATATTTTTAGTCGTATCCCATAAACACACTTTTATTTATAGAGGTTTTCCATATTTCCGCGTAGATATTTTCAAAGTCGTTTGCTGCTATTGCGTCAAAATGCGTCTGCAGGTGGGAAAGACTTTATCGTTTTACATTTTTACAGACAATGCCGTGGGCATGGAAGAAGGGAAAGGGTGCGGTACACCCCTCACAACAGCGCACACGCTCCAAGACGAGTTCTTCTGAGTCGCTTTCGTCCGCCCAGCTGAATACAGCTATTATGGACATGCTGACCCCCAACCCGACAGAGGGCCTTAATACTTGTCAGAATTCTTGTGGAGGTAAGCTTTCTGTTTAAAAGTATTTTACTCCTTAATAATCTCTAACTTGTATTTTATTTGTACATTTTCCCCAAACTTTACTACTTTATCTTATGTACTCGCGGCGGTCTGGTCTTCCCAAAATGAGCAATTTCTCGCCTTTTCAATTAATCAATCTCGTAAAACCCAATTGTGGGCCGAAATGCATCTGTATAAAGTGCAGACTTATGCGAGCCTGTGCACACTCACACCGTACTCGGCATTGTCCACCTACGTGATATATTGACATGAATGTTTGCGGTTTTTGACAAAAAACTAGAATTGTATCCCCACTAGTTCTAAGCCAATATCACTTTAACCCTTTCCCTCATACGACAATTCTGCAGCAGACTAGTTTGAACGTATTTTGTCAAAACATAGAAAATCTCTATAATTGAAAGTGGAAAACATTGTGGCAAAAGGAGAAATTGCACGTTTTGTGCAATTTCTTCTTTTGTCACTATGTTTTCAAAAAGCCGTCCGCTTCAGAGGCGTCAGAAAGCGTCTATTTTATGATGAAAATGGTTAAATAATTATATAATTTTCTAGGGATATCTCATATTATCGTAAGGACTCCCTGTACAAAAAGCATAACTGACAGTTTATTGATTTTGCAAATTTACAACAGTATGTTATACATATTAAATCAAAACAACACTTATACAATTAACCAAGAGAGAACTTTTGGTGTAATCTGGTTTGTTGATTCAATTCCGCGACCTAACGTACCATTTGAATGAACACAGTTTGAATATGAGCCCAGATATTCGTTGGCCTTTGAGAACAGTATAGATTTATACATATATTAATACAGTATTCACTTATTAATTACATAAGCTTAATAGAAGATTCTGGTAATAAGTATAGATTACGAGAGAGGTGAATGGGTCATCATAACTAACCCACAAATTATTCAGAAATGGCAATTGGTTCCTTTTACCATGGACGGGAACATATTCTTTCGATTTGCATTTATTTTCTATAATCACTGCGTGTGCGGACAGTGAAGACTCTGACCAACCCGTGAGGATGTACATTAACACCAGAGCATTCGGTGTCCGCTCATACGTACAGCAAGCAACCCAGGACATACTATAACCCTTTCCCTCATATAAACGCTTTCGGACGCCTCTGCAGCAGACGGCTTTTTGAAAACATAGTGACAAAAGAAGAAATTGCACAAAACGTGCAATTTCTCCTTTTGCCACAATGTTTTCCACTTTTTGTCATAGGTTATCCATTCAATTATAGAGATTTTCTATTTTTTGACAAAAGACGTTCAAAGTCGTCTGCTGCAGAATTGTCGTATGAGGGAAAGGGATAAGCACAGCCCTGGATGTGTTACGCCTCAACATTTCTTGAACAACTTAACAGATTCCTGACTTTTGTACAAAGATATATGCTTTCAACATAAAAATGCATTTTCATTCAATTTAAACCACGTGTGATAAATCACACTTCATTTACGTGTATCTTATAAATCTAATCCAAAATTGGATGAAATACATGTACGTTCATAAACTTAAAAATACGATAGTATGCGTCTTTTCACAACGACCAGGTTCTTGTCAATATTATTTAGTATTATACATGTACAGTATTCATAAGCTACGGAGCCCCTAAAGTGACATTCAACATATCTTTTTAGTATGCAAATACGCCTTTTAATTTCGTTTAAACGAAATAATTATTTCGTAAATACGAACTATGATTTCGTAAAAACGAAATGATTATTCGACACTTTGGTTTCATATGCAAATTAGCCGTTTTATTTCGTACTTACGAAATAAAAAATATACTTATTATCACTTTATTAAGATGTACGTAAAACCAGTAGTGTATGGTCTCATTTGATACTGAGTTAAATGATTACCACGGTAGGAATTATACTGTTTACCCTCTGTTGCCGGAGTCCCGGTGGCTCAGTCGATAGCGACATAAACCAGAGTTCGAACCCTATCCCGGCTAATATTCTTTCCGACGTCTGACACAAGTCAATGTGATTAGCGACATTCATCTTCAACCAATAGGCTAAAAGTATATGTAGAAAAGCAGTCAATTGCTTGGAAAGACTTGTGTGGAGTATGTATATATACGTGTGTGATAAAGCCAGGAAACACGTGGGTAGGTAAACTGGTCACCGTGATACGAGGGATAAAATTGTTGAAAAATGCATTATACCCTAATAAATCAATACATCAATTCAAACTGTAGCAGGACAAGTACCGTGAAAGTCTGTAAATTATTTCAGTTTATGTCTGGAATACGATGGAATACGATGATATCGTCGTCTCTAAACTGCTCATTTGCATATTAAATAAAAAGAGCCGAATTTCCTAAATACGAAACATTACTTATTTGCATATAAGACACTAATGTCGATATTTTTTTTTTCGTTTAAAGGAAATAAGTATTTCGTAAATACGAAAACCTTCGGCTTATTTGCTTATTAAAAAAAGTTACGAATCATTATTTCGTTTTTACGAAATAAAAACGTAACATTTGCATATTATAACATATGTTGAATGTCACTTTATGGGCTCCGAAATAAGCCGCATATATCGTTTCGCATTCATATTTTTTAGAAGATGCATTTCGACGTTAATTATGTGGACTTTAAAAACTCTGATAAGCCTATGCCTATGCAAAAGCTTACCGGGGTCTTCAATGTACCAATTCCGCAATTCGTCAGCCGCGTTTCATATAATTAACCCTTTCCCTGGATAACCTATGACTAAAAGTGGAAAACATTGTGGCAAAAGGAGAAATTGCTCGTTTTGAGCAATTTCTTCTTTTGTCACTATGTTTTCAAAAAGCTGTCTGCTGCAGAGGCGTCAGAAAGCGTCTATATGAGGGAAAGGGTTAACTGACAATAAGGGAGACGCAATAAGCCCTAGTATTTTCCTAACATGGCTCCCGATTCATTTTCAGGAGATCTCGTTACGATCGAAGGACAGAGAAATCAATTGGTGAAGATGTTGATCATCATATTGATCCCTATTCTAACGTTATTTATGTTGTCCGGTTACACATTTGGGTCGACAGTCGATAACTATGTAACTGCAAAGACCACACGCGAGACCCTCCGATTTAGGTAAGCTCAATTTGGACATATCTATAACAATCTCATTAAAACCAGACATAAACTTCGCAGCAGCAGTAAACGCTCGCATAGATCTGGTGACTGCCTAGTACAGGTTATCTCTGATCGATCTTTGCATCTGTCATGAAATTATCGCCTATAAGATTGTTACATATCAATAGGGGAAATAACCCATATAAATAAACGAGATATAGAAGCGGTTATAGCCGAATGTTTCGATTGCATAGACTATTCACATTTAATATTGATTGGGAAGATTGTTGTGTGGAGTACTGGTGTGAGAAAACCAGGAAATGCATGAGTAGGTGAACTGGCCGCCGTGACATAACTGAGAAATTGTTAAAATCGGCGTTAAACCCCAATCAATCAATCAAATTTAATAAATTTATAGTTCGAGACGACCATTTATGCGGTGTCGTCAGATCCACTATAATTATAACGAAGTATTTTGGTTTGATTTCAATAAGATTGTTATTGTAATTGCCCCTTCCTGCAGGAAAACTAAAGTGAGCCGTCCCTCGAGAAAACCAACATTGTGGAATCTGCATAAAGTATCGACCCGGATCAGCCTAAGCATATCACACAGGCTTACCCGGACAGACACTTTTCGCCTCTTGTAGATTTTCTGTTTCAGGAATCATTACTCTATACGTCTGTACCCCTAAGACAGAAAGTGTCGGCCCGGATTAGCCTGCGCAGGCTGATCTGGGTCGATACATTACGCAGAGACCATACTGTTGGTTTTCTCGCGGGACGGCTCAAGTGTGTTTGGGAAAAGTAGTTAAACATCAGTAAGCTCATTTAGTTTATACCAAAGTATACTGCATATCAAACAGTGCGCTTTGTAACGTTAATGTATGGAAATAGTTCCGCTCTTAGCAGCATGTGAAAACATTCTGATATCATTATCAATGTATACAATATCAAAGTATACAATATCAAAGTATGCAATATCAAAGTATAATACAATATCAAAGTATACAATATCAAAGTATACAATATCAAAGTATATAATACCAAAGTATACAATATAAAATTATACACTATCAAAGTATACACTATCAAAGTATACACTACCAAAGTATTACAATTTCAAAGTATACAAAGAATGGTCGAGTTCTGTTCAAATAAAAACAAAACAAATACACATTTAAAGAGGGTAATGTAAGACCTGGAAAATATATGCACATAAGACAGTTCTGAACTGTTTTCGTTTACCCCCACATTGTTTCATGTTGTAGTTTGTTGTCTATTATAAGGACATGAACAGTCGTCTTTTTTTTAGGTAAGGATTTAGCCCAGACCACGTCTTTTACAACATGTTCTATATCCCTTTTCAGTCTCGAGATGAGTTACATGGTACGATCACTTCAACGAGAGCGTGATGCCAGCGCCCTCTATCTCAGTGCAATCTCACCGGAAACAAAAAGTTTTCTCCTAAAACGTTACCAGGAAACTGACGAAGCCATAGGAGAGTTGATATCTTGGCCGAGTTACACTTCGATAGGTTTTGAATCCAGCGAGTTGTTCTTGAAAACGCTGAATCGTCACAGGTTGATTACTTACTTCTATTTCATTGGTTTCGGTTGGTCTTTGAAAGTTAGCACTTTCCCATAATATGAGCCGTCCCGCGAGAAAACCAACAATGTAGACTCTGCGTAAAGTATCAACCCGCATCAGCTTAAGCACGCCGCGCAGGCTTACCCGGATAGACACTTTTCGCCTCCTGTGGATTTTCTGTTTCAGGAATCATTACTACATACCTCTATCCCCCTGAGACGGAATGTGTCGGCCCGAATCAGTCTGTGCGGATTGCTCAGGCTGATC
This sequence comes from Serripes groenlandicus, assembly GCA_031761405.1. Lineage (NCBI taxonomy): Eukaryota > Metazoa > Mollusca > Bivalvia > Cardiida > Cardiidae > Serripes > Serripes groenlandicus. The sequence goes on along the minus strand of JASEVX010001341.1, from coordinate 7,357 downwards.
TGGGTCGATACATTACGCAGAGCCCATATGCTGGTTTTCTCGCGGGACGGCCAAATTATTATAAACGAATTTTAACGCATCTGTATCAGACTCCCGTTGAATTATTTTTTGCAACCGGAGAAATTTCTCATAAGGATGTTTTTAGTTCTATTCAAATACATGTTCGGTTATTTCTGGATGATTTTCTAAATGTTTGATCAGATCTTTTCAGAGCCGTCTGCTACGTACTTATATGTCCGAAAGGGTTAGGCATTTATCAGATATGATGCTTTCAGAGTAGTCAGACTTTTAAACATATGGTGAATAAATCATTCATGAAAATAAGACGTTCACTTTTAAGATAATAACAACTTTTGATTATTTGTACATTTATCTTTTTCACAATTCATTTCCTTATTTTACATCTGGATCTCTTCTTTGTGATTGTTGTAGTGTTGTGGTTAAAAGGAGTGTAAGAGGCAATTGCTGTTTATACTCTTATAACTACTGCATGAAAAACATTGAACCCAATATTAGAAAAAATCAAATTCTTGAGACATTGGTCTTGCAAGTGGAGAATTACCTCGAGTTAAACATTTAAATATCTAATGATACCCATAGACGGTACAGTAAGAAGAATGTCTATTCCATCCAGGGTTACCCCATCCTCGGTACCCAGGCTATTCATAAAATATAGGATACCCTGGGCAAATTGGCTAGCGAAACTTCGTAAAGCATGCACCACGATTTCCTCCGTACACTGTAATTTTCGTATCGCATGAAGTTTGTCTCATGCGGCCAAGCGACTGCATTTCACCTCATACTTTATTCATGAGTACGAGATTTATATAGCCAATATGCCCAGGGTATCATATAGTTTATATTAGCCTGGGTACCGAGGATCGGGTTACCCTTACTATTTGGGATACAGCACTGTTACTACATTCGCAATACCATCTCATAGATTAGGTAAATTCTAACATTTAACATTGATATTGATCTTCAAGCTGCAATCTTTGATCTTTTACATGACACACTGCATTATTAAATTGATCAAACGAGCCGGTTTTTTGGGGAATTCACTGATACATTTAGAAGTTATAGATAGGAAAAACTCATAGTTCACCCATGGTTCACCTTTGACATGAGTTGTGACATTGGCCTACTTTTCTGAATCGTTAACCAGTCACATGACCTCAAGATGACCACTTGTTCAAAATTTATTTTGAATCCACTGATAAAGTTACCGGTTAAAGCTCAAAGACACTCCATTCGACACTTTTCAAACGTTTGACCTTGAGTTATGACAATAATCTTTGAACTACAGTTGTCCTGGATCATTCATGTGCTACACCGCATCGTCATCATGAACGCTTGTTCAACAGTTTTGATCACGGACATCCTCAGACGGACCATATACTTGAGCGGAGTCGTGTTTGGTTAGAGATGTGGTATAATACAACATAGTCATTTAATTCATTCCGTAACCACTTAAAATATTTTTTTTGCTAAGAGGTCATTCATTTGTTTGAAAACAATAAATGTACCACCTAAGGGGTCAAACATACACACATGGCACATGAGCCAATAGCCATTGTGACGACTACGTCTTGCTACATACATTCATCTGGCTCTATACACGTGGGTTTAAACCATAACAACCAATAAACAAGTTGTCTAACTGTCTTGTGGACTAATTTGCAAAGAAACTTACGGATTTAGCTTCTTTTTTATTTACATTGAATGTTTCTTTACGTTTATTTTAAATGTAACTAACCGTTGAAAACTTTTTACATAACTGATTCAAAAACTGCTATTGTTTAATTCTAATGTTTCTCTGGACGTTTATCTTAAATGTAACTAACCATCGAGCAATGATTACATAACTGATGTAAACAGGTCAGTTTTCAACGGCTGCTATTATTTAGATTTAGTGTTTCTTTGGACAATTTGCTATGAGCTAACACCTTTATTTTACAAATGTCATAACATTACATTTGATTTGTGTCACATAACTGAAGCACATATGCAATGCAGCTGTATTCAGATGTGTAGTCGCAATTATTCGAAAAATGCATCCAACGTCTACAATAACGTCATCAGCAATGAGTTTCGATTTGAACTATGTCATGTGTATACTATGTATCGGCTATTTAAATGTTGTAAGTTTGTATCTTACCGACAGATATATCCGAGGCGTGATCGTCTAGTTAATGATATATCTCAAAAGTTTCATATTGTTGGATCCGAAGCAATTCAAAATGAATTGAGGCTATGTTAGTTTACATTTGTAGCATAGTTTATACAGCTAGTCAAATTGTTTGTTTCCATTTGTTTCAGGTATGAACTAGATACATTACAGCTAACATTTCAAGAAGAGCTTCAGACATACTCGGATTGGATCGAAGTCTTCATACGCTGGTTTTATACCACCATAGTCGAAGCTAAAACCGAATACGTACGGTTTGTTTGTTTTTTTGTTTGTATGGTGTTTCACGGCGCTTTCAACGATGTTTCAGTTATATCACGGCGCTTCGTGTGTAAGATTCCGGTACTACTGGCCCATTTATCCTGACACCAACGAGTTGGGTGTAATACTAACCCCACACACCTGAGCGCAAATAAGAGAAAGCCATGACTACCCATATTAAGAACTTGAAGTATGCTATATATTGATGCAAGATCTTTTATTTTTGACTCCACTGACTGAGCGTGCATCCGTTCACCATTGTGTTGCAATTGATATCTTCTCCGTATTCATTGGACTAATTGTAACGGAACTTCATATGTAGCATCTCAATGCCTTCTCATAAATTCCTTCAAATGTCTTGAATCAAACAGAATTCTCTTTTCTATGGCAACCAATTGGCCAATGGACGGGGCTGTTTTGCCTTAGATGCATTATATTGCCATAGTGTAAACTTAATACTCTCCTCCCCCGAAAAAATGCGCCCCTTTTTTTAAACGATTTTGTTAAAATATTTCCTGGGTGACCCTGTGCCAGATTCATTCAAGTCGTGTTGATTGGTCGAAGGACATGACCGGTAGATGACGTTATTTTTTGGCTATATAAAGCTTTAGTGAAGACTTTAAACAAATATTTTCATGCAAATATATGTGACCCATTTTCCCGCCTTATGACAGTGAAACGGTTCCCCCCCTTTTGGGCCCCCTTTTAGCTTTATTTTCGAAATTTAGCTCGTCTGTTTTTTGAAAAAAAAATATCGGTCAATTTTGATACCTTTGGAGTCGTCTGCGTCTCGTCGTCGTCGTCTGCGTCGTCGTCTGCGTCGTCGTCACAAAACTTTAACATTATCTCATAAATCAAGAAAAGTTACATTTATTCAAATAAAACTGGATACAAATGTTTCTAGAAACAATACACATGTCTATACCAAGTCACATACTTCTTGCTTTGATAACTATTCAGTCTTTAGGAATTCATGAAAAACAGACGAGCGTTCGTGTTCGCTCCGCGGCGCCTTTGTTTACCCTATAAGCTGTTAGACCCTTAGAATTATCTAATTTTAAACAATTTTAATACATTGAACATTGTAAGAATACTTTTACTACTTAAAGTATAACGGGAAAGTTTGAATGCTCATTATGCATTGTCTCTCATGTTTTTGTAATACATTTTTGAAGTGGTTTGCTGGAGAAGCTTCGAAGTCGTTGGTATCATGGAATGGTATAAATACAGCTATTCGCTTTAAGGAGAGATGTGACCTTTTTTTTTATTGACATGGCTGACATTTTGTGTGTTGAGGTTGACATTAAACATACTTTGAATTCTATCCTCAGGTATGGAAATCTTTCGTGGCTTATCAGGAGTTACTTGTTGCATCAGAACACTTAGGCCGTGAACGTGCAATGGGCGTGATCTTTTATAATCTGGGATATTTCCAGACAAGAGAAGATTATCTGTACTTTGCCGAAGCGCAGGACACGTCTAATGCATCGTTCACGGCAGCCCGCCTCTACTCAGATGCGGCTCGGGAAATATTTGACTCTAAGCTGTCAGAAAACACCTTAACCATTGAGACAATACTGGCAATGCGTGGGGACGTGAAGGCTCGTTCACAGGTCACTGTTCCTTCTGGCTCGGTTATACTGGCGAATGATTGGTTTAATAACATGACATTTTATCAGGCAAGTCAGCTTATCCAATTTTGAAAGTCAACACTTAATCTCCGAATAGATACTTTAAAACAGACTTGGTTGAACAAAATATTTTGTTGAATATCCCTTCCAAACAACGACAACAACACACGAACATGACAAATATAGTTTTATTTATATGTTTATGTTTATTGAGGATATATTTTAACTTTACGACCGAATTAAGTAAATTGTTAACGGAGCACAAAATACAAGATAAAGAAATATCATGAATTGTTATAAAATATAAATTTTATTTTCTAAAATCACTAGTCCGCATTTAAATTATATTCGAAATACCCAAATGCGTTTTACCATATCCCTTTAATATGTTTATCATGCATTTTAGATTTTTTTTAGCAATAGCTCAATCAATAAATTAAAATATAAAGTTTGTTGAGAACCATAAAAGTGGTTCCACCATGAACAATAGTTTTAAACAGATTGAGACTTAAACCAAATATATCGTTAAATAAAGATAAGAAGATACTCGCCAAATACTTAACTGCTAGGGTAAAGCAATTCCAAGATTGAAACAATTATAACCGAGCAAATATATGCTCTTATACCTCCGTTAAATGTGTGCATCATGCATTGCAGAAAAGAAGAAGAAAAGCTGCAAAATGCCAGAAAAGTAAACAAGAATTAGGGAGGAATAGCGTTCTTAACTTCTAGGAATTATAATGTCTCCATCTATTATGATTTTATGTTTGAGCTCCGGGAGGAATCCGCTGTGGTCGAGTGGTTAGCGACGGAGATTTCGAAACCGGGTGCCCCGGGTTCGATTCCCAGTCGCGGCACCTCGGTCATGGTGGAGTGCCCTTGGGCGAGGCACGTTTTCTAGCCTAGTACTGGTTTGTTTACCCAGGGATCATAAATAAGTGAACTGTCGCCGTGATATAACTGAAATAATGTTGAAAGCGACGTAAGACCCCAATAAATAAATAAATTGAGCTCCGGTTAAGAAAAGCCTTGGGGTAATTTTGATCTGTGTTTATTGAACTCGACTAGCACTGCTTTGTTTTAAATCACAAAACCTTTCAAGATGTTCTTGACAATAATAATACTATTATTTTTCTATATACTGTAAGATAGTTCAGATGTGAAGACCAAGGTCAGTATGTGCCCAATGAAGATCACTATTCGCCTTCTTTAAATAGATCCGAAAATGTATATTCTGAAAAAAAAACATGTAAGAAGAAAAGCTCGAATTTTTAGACCACTGTACATTTATGTAATGCTGGAACAGAGATACATTTAGACCCCAAGTCGTACAAAGCTGATGCTCATTTATTGCCGTTCGGGTAGCCTAGCGGATTAGAAAACACTTCAGAAACGGTATATCAAAGGTTCGAATGACAGTGCCGACATTTGGGTCCGTTCTGATATCGCTGGATGGTTAGCCCCAATATAATTATAATGGTAGCGAATGACTGAAAGCCTTGCACAATGGACAGGAATCGGGATGTACAATGTGTTTTAATGAGTCTGAGCTTTCCACCAGGAGGGACACTATAATAAACACTCAGTTTATTTAAATTTGATATACTTCCAGACATAGTAAGAGAGATCATGTCAACACTAGCAGGGCGAATTGACGAACTTCTTGCCGTCAACAGAGATCTGATCTGATCAATATCATCGTCATATGTCTGTGTTCAGTGCAGTCATCATTATCTGTCCAATTATTATATATGCTGGTCTACAGTCTTACGCAGGATGTACAGAACTATTCGGTCAAGATTGCTGATAGGTAAAATTTGATAATGTTCGCAAATCGTTGAATGGCCGATTAAATAATTGTTTGGGTGTGTTGAAAAGTGAGTGAACATTTGGTATAGGCTAAAATGACTGCGCAACAGAAGGAGGATCGCGGTATGAGGTGAATGACTCTGACAGCGTGTGCGAGAGATTTGCACTGACGTAGAGAATTTTGTATGAATCCATGTGGTTGAGATCATTTAGTCGCTGACTCTGCCAAGGTATATGGTTGAACCTGATATACATACTCACCTGTGGTTGCTTAGATCCTAGAGCTCGATCTGGTGTGATAGCATAATAATATGATTGAGCCTTAGAGCTCAGAGATAGAGTGTGAATCTCGATGATGTATCAGCGAGAAGAAGTGAGACTAAATATCAGCCGATTCATGAATAGATGTAAAGTGACTCGCGGCCAGATGTCTCTGATCGAGTATCTCTCTCTCTACCCATGGCTGTTTCAAGAGTTTGACACTAGCGCTCTTAATATCTCTGGGGTGTGTGTAAGAGTCTATATAAATAAGTCACTGTTGTTGGCGGAATTGCAGAATTATATTAATTCATCGTGTCGCGCTGTGGCTGTCTCATGTAATCTAGATCAGAGAGACAGATCGAGCTCGAGTAGTTGAATAGGCGTACTCATGGTAAGATCTCGCCAATGATGTGTCTCTTCGCGGCACTGTAGATAGTGTGAGAAGTGCTAGTGTGAGGTCAATCGCTCTGTACTGTACAGTGTCTTGTCGTGTGGACATTGGCTTGGCAGCTCTCTGAGTCGTAGGGTTGTCGATGATGTATAAAGGAATGTCTACTCGCTTAGAAATTGCAGTTGGAAGAGTTCATAGGTACTGGTCTGTGTTAGGAATGTGCGCTCTCTCTGTCTCACGTCAATATGTGTATCATCACTCCTTGACATGTGACGAGCTGTGCGTTGGTAGTCTCTTAACTCACATGAGTTTGATACGCTTCATTCTATATGGTCTCAGATGATGATACGTCGCGTGATTCATGAGAGCCTGCCTATATGGATCGTGTTGGCTTTGTGTCTCGTCGCTTTGTGTCTTTATGGTGTGTGTGATAAGTTGCGGTTAAGTATGTTATAGAGATTATTGATGGATGTGTGTTGATGCAGATGACAAGCGGCTGTTGTTGAGTGTCTGTCTGGAAGATTTAGATCCTAGAGTGTTGCTAGATGATTAAGAGAGCGACAAAATAGGTAGTTACTTATGAAACCGGAGTGATGGGCAAAGCCAACGGAGCCACCGATAGTTTATTCGTAGCGGACGCCGGCTGTCAATCTAAGGTGTTGTGACTTTGAAACGCCAGCACGGCCAACAACCTTAATAATAATAATTTATAACTTTTATTTTATGTGGTTAAACAAACTCATTTAGTGACAACCATAATCTTCACGAGGCACTCATTAAAGGGTACCAAGAATGACATTCATACGCGAGTTATAT
>JASEVX010001340.1:0-18082 GCA_031761405.1 Serripes groenlandicus | reverse complement strand
TATACTACTGGACTACCGTTAAAAACATCAAGAGCTTTATTACATGTACAGTGTGACCTGTATTTAAGAACACCCTTGGAGGGATAACAATCTGGTCTTTGTTCACATAAAAGTCTTTATTAACAGGGTATTTATGCAGAAAAATAAGACCAGCCAAATTCCCTCAGGCACACAACCCAGACACAAGCTGATTCCGAGTTATGTTTAAGAATAAAAACTAATGTATTATTGAGTCACGACAAAACATTGTGTTGCATCTGCTAACAATGGAGACTCGAGTCAAGTCAAGGCTTTCTTGTGCGTCAAGGATAGTTAATTCGAACCTCATGTAGGCCAACATTCTTTCTGTTGTTTGACAAAAGTCAATGCGACACAAGTCATTTGTCTTCCACCAATGGACAAAACAGTTTGTGTGGAAAATCAGCCAGTTACTTAGAAAGACCGTTATGTGGAGACATCTGAACGTATTGTGGAAAACGGAGTCACTGCTCGTTGTTAGAACCAATTTCTTTTTCCACACTATTTTGTTTAAGTAAACCGTTTAACTGAAAGGTGTAAGAAATATAATAAATCTGCATCATGCTAATAATTATCTAATTACATGTCAGTTTTGATATCACATAAAGTGCATCTGACCTGATGCCTCTACTTCTTTTAAAGATTTCTTTTGATGATTGAAAGTTCACAGCTTCTCCAAATTTACCCCACCATCCCACATTCTTGGAGACAGTAACTCAGACGTAGAGCGTCGGTCTCGAGATCCAATGGTCCCTGGTTCGATTCGATCCCGCTGGATCTTAATGTATGACCTCGTAACACACTCGTTGCGAGTATTGTTTGAGTATCTAGGAAACATGAATCTAGAATGATTACTATAAGTTGTTCGACCTTGCTTCACAGGTCCCAATGGATGGAATGTAACATAATAATGGGCCGTCCCCGCGACAAAAACCAACATTATGGCCTCTGCGTAAAGGATCGACCCGGATCAGCTTAAGCATGCCGCGTAGGCTTACCCGGATACACACTTTTCGCTTCCTGTGGGATTTTTGGTTTTGGAATGTGTCGGCACAGTATGAACATATTCAGCAATTTCCCTTTGACATGTCTGAATATATATTTCCTAGTTTTCTTAGTACATAACATTTGTATGTGCTAAAGAACATTTGTTTGCGTATATTATCTCGGATACATACGACCTATAACACCTGATTTAGCTTTGACAATTGAAAAATTTATTTTATAATTTATCCCGTGCATTTTGTATAAGTTATTTTGAAAAAAGAAAAAAAGTAAGCAAAGTCTACTTCGATCACAATAGTTTAAATCTTCTATCATTAGAATACAACTATTCGGAATTGCTGATCTATAATTAGTTATTGTAAATAACAAAGGTTATTGAGGAGATACGCCCATTATAAAATATCAATGCACTTGAATCCTAAAATCGATCTTAGGGCATATCAGTCCCAATTTTATTAACCCTTTCCCTCATAAGACAATTTTGCAGCAGACGACTTTGAACATATTTTGCACAAAATAGAAAATAACCATAATTGAATGGATAACCTATGACAAAAAGTGGAAAACATTGTGGCAAAAGGAGAAATTGCACGTTTTGTGCAATTTATTCTTTTGTCACTATGTTTTCAAAAAGCTGTCTGCTGCAGAGGCGTCATAAAGCGTCCATATGAGGGAAAGGGTTAATAAGCCGAACGTGGGATATTAACATTTAATCTTTCCCCATATTTATCACATCTTCAGCATAAAACGTCTAGATAAAAATATGGAAACTCTCTATCAATGTTTTTTTTTATTTATTTAATAACGTTTATAGCGTTATGACAACATGGGAGAGTTTGCTTATTATGAGTAATATCTCGGTACAATGTTTTCAAAGGTCATCTGATGCCGAGGCCTCAGAAATTGTCTGGATTTGGGAAAGGGAAAACAAATAATATAACCAAAATGGACCGTAATCGATATTTGACGAGGGATGGTATAGATCAACAGTTGGTAAGAAACTGAAGGGATTGATTGATTGATTGATTGGGGTTTAACGCCGTTTTTAACAATTTCTCAGTCATATCACGGCGGCCAGTTCACCTACTCATGCATCTCCTGGTGTTCTCACACCAGTACTCCACACAACAATCTTCCCAAGCAACTGGCTGCTTTTCCACATAGACTTAGCCCATTGGTGGAAGACGAATGACGCATGTCGCATTGACTGTTGTCAATCGTCGGAAAGAAAGTTGGCCGAGCCGGGATTCGAACTCACAACCCCTGGATTGACAGCCCGCGTAGCTAAAACGAACATTTTATCAATTATCCCAATTTCTTATGCCGCCAGGTGGCACTGATTCTTTTCAACGAAACATAATGGATTGAATAAGTTTTGTAGAGGGTCAACACTTTTTCTGATGCTCATGTAACAGAATTATACTTTCAGAAGTTACATTTATTTCATCCTACGATATTGTAAGCCACAATGCACTTAAAGGTCGTAGAGCAACCAGGTAAGCTGTTAAGAACCATGAACACATTTCTCGCATGTTAGTCTCTCTTTTTCCTAAGATGATTCATTCACTCACCCACGCCCTAATATGAAGGAATGCATCGTCTCGAAGACCAAGATGATGTGTACCGCGTTACACACAGAGGGGTCTTTTCGCGTCACCGGTATCACATAACCCTCCTTTTACAACATATAACAAATCTGCAGCATACGACTTTGAAAATATACGTGAGAGATATAGAACATCTCTATATATGAAAGGAAACATTTTATACAGGGTTGAAACCATTTTGGCAAAAGGAGAAAATGCTCATTACGAGCCATATCTTCATTTGTCACAATGTTTTCAAAATTCGTTCGCTGAAAACGAACTAAAATGCGTCTGCAAGCGGGAAAGGGTTAAATATATACTACTGGACTACCGTTAAAAACATCAAGAGCTTTATTACATGTACAGTGTGACCTGTGTTTTAAGAACACCCTTGGGGGATAACAATGTGGTCTTTGTTCACATAAAAGTCTTTATTAACAGGGTATTTATGCAGAAAATAAGATTACCGGGCCAAATTCCCGCAGGCACACTACCCAGACACAGCTGATTCCGAGTTATGTTTAAGAATAAAAACTAATGTATTATTGAGTCACGACAAAACATTGTGTTGCATCTGCTAACAATGGAGACTCGAGTCAAGTCAAGGCTTTCTTGTGCGTCAAGGATAGTTAATTCGAACCTCATGTAGGCCAACATTCTTTCTGTTGTTTGACAAAAGTCAATGCGACACAAGTCATTTGTCTTCCACCAATGGACAAACAGTTTGTGTGGAAAATCAGCCAGTTACTTAGAAAGACCGTTATGTGGAGACATCTGAACGTATTGTGGAAAACGGAGTCACTGCTCGTTGTTAGAACCAATTTCTTTTCCCACACTATTTTGTTTAAGTAAACCGTTTAACTGAAAGGTGTAAGAAATATAATAAATCTGCATCATGCTAATAATTATCTAATTACATGTCAGTTTTGATATCACATAAAGTGCATCTGACCTGATGCCTCTTCTGCTTTTAAAGATTTCTTTTGATGATTGAAAGTTCACAGCTTCTCCAAATTTACACCCATCCCACATTGTTGGAAACAGTAACTCAGACGTAGAGCGTCGGTCTCGAGATCCAGTGGTCCCTGGTTCGATTCGATCCCGCTGGATCTTAATGTATGACCTCGTAACACACTCGTTGCGAGTATTGTCTGAGTATCTAGGAAACATGAATCTAGAATGATTACTATAAGTTGTTCGACCTTGCTTCACAGTTTAATGTACAATTAATGATTAACCGGATATCTCGCCAAAATAATGCATACTATGTGGCGAGGTTACGTAAATAAACCCGTATTGGTTGAATGCATATAATGCGTTTGATGGACGGGTCCGACCAAAACGCCGTGATTATAAAATAACAAGTTTTATGTTGTCTTATTTTCACCATGAAGACAGACGAGGAGCTACTCTTAATTTTGTTTCCTCTGATCTGAACCAGAATCTACCCCGCAGTCTAAACTCAGGCTCGTTAGTTAAAAGTTTTTCGGCGATAGCTGTTTAACCTCAGTTTTGATCTAGATGTTAAACAACTGATCTAGATTGAAGACCAATCAAATGTTGTATTTAATGAATAATGTCGAAGAAATAAAGGAAATGAAACGTTTTGATTGGTTCATAGTTAAGTTGGCGATCCCACGTGAGGCACTAGTAAGGTGAAGTTTTGAAATGAAATGTTCTGCATACTAAATTTTAATTGTTTTCCTTAAGAAATAAATTTCAGTAAAAAAATCAGTGAAAATGTATGAAATATAATATTTATTGCGCAAATTTTATAATTCATGGACAATTACTGATTGTTTTGATTATTAACAATTATTTACAAATTGACGATTAATGCACTTTCCTCGTTCGGAATAATCTCTTTGTTAAAGAAGAAGAAAGAAAATAACCTTTTTGATATTCAAGTCAAATAATATGCGCATGTTCCATTTCTTAGTGTTTTCTCATATTGATCGCCGTTTCGTTTATATTTTTTAAAGATATTCCTTGTTTATTTTAGTTCGATTGAGAAACAAGCTTTCTGCATAGTATCAATCACGAATCGTTGTCTGCGTCCCGGAGACTCGAAAAGTCATCGCGCCGTTTGTGTGGAACAATCCAAAAGTCAAAACTCTGTTTATCATTGGATTCGAATCCAGGACCTCCGGTACGAGAGTGCGACGCCCTACCTCTGTTGCTTGTTACTAATACTGTATAGTCTTTACCCTCACATGGACGAAATGGCGATGTTGTTTGGTCTTTCTTTTGTTCGGACATAAAGAACAATTGCCTAAATCAACCCTTACCGTATATACAAGCCTTACAAATTGATACCTAGATTACCATGTATTAAAATAGACACGATGTGTAGGTCAGACAGTATGTTGTTTACCGTGTGTGATATTTCTGCCTCTTTCCGAAGCTGTCTATAGTATTTAATAGTATTTTCTGATGCATTTACAATAAAATTGAATAACTCGGAAGCTGCTGGTGTGCATCTCGTGTAATTAGGGATGTTTAATTTTCTTTACGTCATTAAGCGGGTAATAATTTGGATCTATTTTTAGGACAAGTATATCAATGACCCTTTACACCAGGTAATTTATCCTCGAATAAACGCAGGCATCTTTTCCCTTTAAAGCGACTGAAATCCAGATGGCACGAAAAAAAAAAAAAAAAAAAAAATATCGAATTCGCCCTAAATGTTATTCTTTATGTTATCCAAGTAAAACCAGGGTAGAAAATGTATCGTTTTTTAAACGAACTTAAGTAAAGTGAACTTGAGTCGTTTTCAATTGTCCCGATGAAGGGGTTTCCTATTTAAAAATACCTTCAGACGGGCACCTTGCAACGATCACGTGATATAACTATATAACGGTTCACTCTGACATACACAATTTACACGTTTGGCGGAGTCGAACGACAGTAATCATAGAGATTTGTTTGTGATTGCATGAACTCCTTGTGATTTTGCATAAAACCTTCATGGTATAAAAATGTTTCATTTAATGCGCATGCGTCCTATCGGTCATGTGACGACTCTTCAATTCACGTGACGACTTTTTAAGTCACGTGATGAATGAGATTAAAAGCATCGAAAGCTATTTATAAACTTACCCCGTCACTGACAGGGTAGAATTTGCGATGGAAAAAGTATCGAAAACAAGAAAATCTCACCGATTATAGGGGTATGTAATATGTCAGTTATCATATTTTAATGCCCCAAATACAAAAATAACACTTATTTTCTTAAAATTGGATATTTTTTTTTGTTTTTTCGACAGTTGGGTATCTGGAGTTCAGTCGCTTTAATACAGTAAATTATTTTGCACAAGGTGTAGCAAGCGAAGCGAAAGGATAGAAAAGGTTGTTCCGCAAAAGAATAAGAAGCTCTCTCTTATACATGAGCGACCTTTAATCGCAGGTTTCCTGTCTCGTTAAATATGCCAAGAGAAACACCTTCTTGGACTTCAACGGCTTATAGAACATTCTGGTCGTTCAAATATTGATAACTGGTGCTATTCGGTCTTGTACTCGATTTAGACCACGACACTCGAAAAACATACCTTAACTCTTTTCAGCGCCAAAGGCAATATTCAGGTTGTTGCAAACAATACTGATTCAGGCGAGTCAGCTCGTAAAACGAGCTGTCTCACCTGAAATCAGCATTGTTTGCCTTTTTGTTATCAATCAAAATAATCCAAATTTGTATTACATGAGAAATGGAGACGCCCGATTTTGAACACGGAAGAGTTTACTTTGAACAATTCGGCGCTGAAAGAGTTAATGATATTAAGGCCACAGCTCAAGCTTCCACGCAGTTTGATTATGATTTCCCGTATCTGTGGTGTAGTGGTAAGGGCATCCACAATGGGAGTGCGGGACCAGGGTTTGATCCGATCCCCGGTCGGTTAAACCAAATACTTTTCAGAAGATGGTTTTTGGCTTCCTTCCTAAGTTAAAACTGATTTAATTCACTTCGATTGCGAAACAAGCTTGCGGCTTATAGACAAGACAAGACAAGATATTTATTTCGCAAAGTAGGCCACCGGCCCATAATACATCATAATCGATACGTATATACAACAATGAGTGATGAAATGCACTTATACATTATTATGTAATATCCATGCTCGATGTCTGCCTCTGGAGACATTACCAGTACTCACACCGTTTGTGGCAGAACCACCCGCTTATCAAATGATTTGAATCCGGGACCTTTTGTACGAGAGGCCAACGCTCCACCACTGTACCCATATATTCCTACCCTGACGCCCAGGGCTCGCGGGGATAGCAATACGACCAATGAATCAGTGTCAGGATAATTAATACCGGTAGTATTGGTAATTTAGCCAGTACAAGTCGTGATATAACTGAAATATGGTTGACAACGGCGTAAAACAGCTAATCCCTCTTCTAACTCTAAATGTAGACCCATCCAGGAAATTTCTTGTGAACCTGTTTGACTGGAAAACTTATACAATTCAAAGCTCTAGATAAGCAGCGTTTTGCTTGTTCTAAACATCCTTATTTTATCCGCTAACCCTATATTTTTGGTACTCAAAAGAATGAGTCTTTTGAGTACCCACAACATAGGGTTTGGTTGGATAATAAGAGAGATATTGTAGGGAATAGAGCTGTAAACCCCTCCTTATCCGGACCTCTGTAATATATTCTTACAATTTGGTGGCAATTGCAAAAACACTCGAAGGTGGGTTTTCGTGTGACGTTTTGCATCGGCGACAGTAGACCTAGTTCATATATTCCGAGTGAGGTTTTTGTCTGCTTGTAATATGAACTCATGTTTCAATTATGTAAAGGAGACATTCAACTTTTCTTTTTTTTCTGTACGATCTATCAGTAAAATGCAAAGACTTATATGACAGGTTTAGAACCAGGATATTGGGCCTAAAAGTATTTGGGTTCACGTCACGAGAAAACCGACGGTCGCGTCTTCGTAGATGTAATATCTGTAACATCAGGGTTCAATTCCACCAACATTATATAGCGCCTACAGGGGACTCGTAGTACAATACAAAGCCATGTATCGCTACTGCAACATAATATTCCCTATATATTACTTTGCTCAAATTCTACCAACCTTACTTAGTGTTAAGTAATGCTAAAATACGTAAAAGCATTTATCACATGACAATGCTTGTATTCGATGTAATATACCCATTACGTATTTCTTTATATGTGACACGTGTACTATAACATGAACGAATAACTATTTGTGCATTCATCCGCGAATGTTTACACAATGGCTAAGAACGTGTATCCGGTAAACACAAACGTCACGAAAGATAGACGAGGTAAAGGATACCATTATCGGTCACACAAATATATATTTTTGTGTGAATAGTCAACATTCTATTAAGTATTACATGTTGGGACTATTTTTTGACAGCGAAAAAACGAATTTCTGTTGTGTCATGTGATAAAAAGAAAAATCTGACATTCGTTGTCATTGCATAAAGTTTTATTAAACTCGTCCAAGAAATGTGTTTTATTAAGCTCGCCAAAGGGTCACTTAATAACACATTTCTTGAACTCGTTTAATAGAATTTTATATGAAATGACAACTCATGTCAGATCCTATTTATATATTACCTGGCTCCAATTCCACCAATCTTACTTGGCGCTAAGTAATACTTAAATACTTAAAAGCATATTTCATCATTTTTGTTTCCCAAATCATTACCTCGCTGAAAAAAACAAAGCTTGATAAGAAATTAAATATTTAGTCATTTTCATTAGGGATACAAAAATATGCATTTAGGTATTACTTAGTGCTAAGAAAGGTTGGTTGAATTGGACCCGGTAGTAATTTAATGTAAGGTTGCTATAACCAGTATTGGAGCCGTCCCGCGAGAAAACCAACAGTATGGCCTTTGTGTAATGTATCTACCCAGATCAGCCTGCGCAGTCCGCGCAGACTGATCCGGCCCGACACATTCCGTGTCAGGGGGATAGAGTTATAGGGTAATGATTCCTGAAAGAGAAAATCCACAGGAGCGAAAAGTGTCTATCCGGGTAAGCCTTCGAGGCATGCTTAGGCTGATCCGGGTCGATATATCACGGAGAGTCCACAATGTTTGTTTTCTCGCGGGACGGTTCATTTCAGTATTATTACGGCGTATCTTGGGTAATATACATGGACTACCAGTATCCTGACACCAATGCATCAGTAGTAATGTTTTTCCCGCCAGCGTGAGCGGCAACAATGGGGGAAGAAGTCGCTACTTCCAAACGTCTTTGGAATAAGCCGACCGGGAATTGAACCCCTTATTTCCCGCTCCAAATACGGATGCTCTTACTTCTTCACCACGGTTGTGTGGCGGAAAAAGAGCCATTAATAGGATGTGCCAATTACCACAGGCGTCCGAGTTTTCTTTTGAGAAAATAAAAAAAAAAACACAATACCTGGTTAAACTACTACAAATAGTCTTGGTTCATATGCTATAAAAATAACAACCGTAATGTTATCGTATGAGAAAACTCGGGGAAACCCAAACAATACCGTGTTACTATAAATAGACTCCCTATTGTATTATATATAAAAAGTCATTATTATTATACTATATATATGGACAGTATACAGGTGCTATTTATAGTAACACGGGAGGGTTTCCCCAAAATACCATTACGATCATTTTTATCATAGCGTATAAACAATATAGAGATAATTTTTGAGTATTTTAACGGGGCATTGTGTTTTTCTCTATTTTCTTCTGTAATTAAAATTCGGACGCCTGTGCAATTACAAACGTTGTCTTCTACCACGGATTGTAATGGCGTTTCACAAATAATACGTCAACACCACGTTAAATTTCTCCAGAGTATTTTTTATAAAATTAGTTGTTTAAAATACTATTAAGCAACTGTGTCACTTTCTAATGTGATTTATGATTGATTTCTATTGGGTTTCTTCTTCTCCCATATAACTGTTAGACAGTCGTAGTGTCATTTCAAGTACTATAATTCGAAGAGGATTTATGATTGACTGAATAATTACAAGACGAAGACTAGGAAATTCAATTTTGTCAATCAAAGTGAATTTTGGGAGATATAGCTTTTTTGGCCACTTGCCAATTAATTATTACATGTATACTCATTTGGCTATTACTCCGCTATTTGACATTTTTTTAAAGCACAGTACTATGACATTTTATCAATGACGTAAGAGTTGCGGGCACCTGTCTGTTTTTCTTTTCGGCGATAGCTGATTAATCTCAGTTTTGACATAGATGTTAAACAAATGATCTAGATTGTAGACCAATCAAATGTTGTATTTAATGAATAATGTCGAAGAAATAAAGGAAATGAAACGTTTTGATTGGTTCATAGTTAAGTTGGCGATCCCACGTAAGGCACTAGTAAGGTGATGTTTTAAAATGAAACGCTCTGCATACTAACTTTTAATTGTTTTACTTAATAAATAAATTTCAGTGAAAAAAATCAGTGAAAACGTATGAAATATAATATTGAAGAGCAAAATATTAATTATTTTTGAAAAATTCTAAGTTTTCAGTTATTTATCGTCAATTGAAACTTATACACATCTTGGGCGCCTCGCGTAATCTCCAGTCATGTGGCGTGTTCTCGGCCTTAATAATCTTTATATAGAAACTGAAGCTGGATGGAGATTGTCGATTAGCCTTTGGTAAACACACCTTTCTGATATTCAAGTCAAATAATATGCGCATGTTCCATTTCTTAGTGTTTTCTGATATTGATCTCCGTTTGTCTTTTTTAAAGATATTTCTTGTTGGATATACTAATAGAACACTGTGCAGAGGTGGCCGCTACCCTAACGTCATTGATACAACTTTAGAGTCTTGCTTAAAGCAACTGGGTTATGGTTTATCCAGAAGGTTCCGTGATGCGTGTAAAACTATTTAGCGACCAGATCCTAACCATAGTGTGCAGAGACATAGGCTAATCTCCAGAGTTATGTGACTTGGTATAGACATGCGTAATATTGATACAAGGTTAAAGTTCTGTGACGACGCAGACGACGCAGACGACGACGACGACTACGACGCCAAAGGTATTACAGTAGCCCGACTTCGAAGAACAGACGAGCTAATAAATAAATGAATGAGGAACTCGATCCAAGTTTCTCAAATAGAAAACTATAATTCGTCCTGATAGTGATTATATATCTGAACGGTCTCCTAATATAGATTATCGTGTTAGAATTCAGTTTGTATACCATGATGATTTACATCTTTGCTACCGTCTAATTACCCTTCATACGAGGGACCGCGCCGGGACTAAGCGGAGACGTAATGTCGGCGTGAACAGTATATATACTAATACCAGCTTCGGCCTCTGAAAAATATAACTGCACTCTTCGTATACATGTGATATGGAATTAGATGAATTATTTGACAAAAGTCCAAGGAGTTTAGACGGTCTTATTATATGCGCATGCGTCCTTATGTGGTGACACAACGAACTTCTTTTCAAGTTCGTGTTTAGTCGAACCTGGTTGTTAATTTCTGTCGATTAATTGTTGCCAATTACCATCTGTCAATACTCTGGCTTTCTGGTTAATTACGTTTATTTACGGGAAGTTACGTCACTTGCCCGAGATTTCTTAGTCGATTTACTATTAAGACGGATCTAAGAACTCGTTATTTGGCTTCTGTACCTCGGTAGTTCAGTAGCCGGCGCAGTAGTCTATAATAGGTATAGCAGAGGGGCAGGGTACTCTACTTGCACTCTGATTGCACGATTGGATCACCTCGACTAAACCCGAAAGTTATTTTGACATCGGGTGTGCTTAACTCTTTCAGCGCCGAATTGTTTAAAGTAAACTCTTCCATGTTCCAATTCTGGCGTCTTTATTTCTCATGTTATAAAAGTTTGGACTATTTTGATAACGAAATGGCAAACAATACTGATTTCAGGTGAGACAGCTCGTTACGAATCAGTATTGTTTGCAAAAACATCAATATTGCCTTTGGCGCTGAAAAAGATAATGAATATTGTTCCTGCTGCTATCAAATTGGACTGTCCCATGTTGAATACTTGGCAAGATCAGTGTACCTAAAGTAAGCTGCGTCCAACGGTTTGGAGACGTAATGACATTCCGCTCTGACGTCATTCAAAGTTGTTTGTCAACAGATGCAGTTAGGTTTAAATAGCATAGGCGGAACTCTCTGGTGAGAGTGTTTGCATTACGTATGCTTGTGTGAATCTGCACTGTTAGTAGATGTATAAATAGCCCAAATCGCTAGACACTGCTCATTTGAATTTCACAAATGGACTTTTAGACCACACACTATTGCATAGCAGACACACATGTTTATCACCGGTCATAATTTTTGAAATATAAATACATTTTATATCGTGCACTATTATAACATGCAATTCAATACAAATTCGTTTATAAAAAAGGGGAGGTATTCTCGGTATATTTGTTTAATGTAGCATGCAAGCGTTTTGATGAAATAACGTTCAATCAGGCGAATGTCGTCCATCTTGTTTTTGGCATCTGGCTCCGTATTCGCGAACGACTTTTATGTTGTTTCAGGGGATTCAGGGCATGTTTTTCTGTAACTGTATGTTGTTGAACTTATTCTTTTAAATCACCATTAGTTTCGTTCCTCTTCTGTTCTCAATTTGAATTGGTTTATGTACGGCTGTCTTCTTGTTGGAACTTGTTGTCGATTTGGTGTTATCCATAGCAAGGACAATTCATAGATCAGATATGCAAATTAGATGCAGTATTTTAGCCAATCAAAAAATCGATAAGCTCTGTCCACAAACAAAATCCTTGTGATGCATGAGAACCGGGTAGTTGTTGACGCTTAATTATTTGTGGTGCATGACGATAGACGTTGCTTCAAAACCGACCCCGGATCTATGAAAAACTTCGTTGATACAGGACAGGTGGTTTGGGTTTTGGTGTAAGATTTAAAAAACAACAGGCTGTTGTCTGTTCGGAAACACTGTCCTAAGTGCGTTTTGTGCAGTACTGTTATTACAACTTCGTGATTGTTTTGTTTCAATGATCCCGTCGTTTCTTATCAGTTATTCGACGCCTCTAATGCACTTTAGAATTCCTAAAACACTCTGATCCATATGCTGTGCTATATGGGAAGTACACTTACAGGTAGCAAAACACCATCGTGTTTTATTGAAGACCCTTGATACCTGAGTTGGCCGAAACACCGTCTTCCATTAGATAGCTATTCCTGTATTTTCTGAACATTTTCCAGACAAACGTCTAAACTCATTCATTTAAAACGATCAGATGTCATATTATACACATTTGTATTGGCATTATATTCTGAGTTTGCACCACGAAAATCGCGTGGAATGACTGATTTACCAAATTCAGCAAAAAGATGGGTGTTTCTGGAGCTTTACACATACATAATAAAACAATTCATGGTGCCTCAATTCTCTTCGGATGTCAAAAATGAGTACGACTTCACAATTGATCCACTCTAAATTTAAAAGGCCGAGTTTTACCCTTATTCTTCTAAATTCTATTGATGACTATCATTTTTGTTTCGAAATGTTCTTCCTCATGTTAAATGACTATGTTGCTACATTTAAATCAGACGCATACCATGCTGTAGACTGAGATAAGACTCAAATTCACGCTCTATGTCTGTCCTTTGTTTCCGGATTTTTCAGAAAAGGCAGAATTTCGTGTAATGCAAGATGTGGCTTATTAACCCCTTTCTCCCAAGCAGTTACTTTTCAGAATACGTCTATGAACACGTATAGGCAAAACAACAACGGGTTATACCTATATAAATCAAAGCGCCGATGGCACAGTAGTGGCGATCGTGTAGAAAATCCTGCAAAGTAACAAGCAGTATCTCGGTGTAGGCCTTGCGATTTTCAATATATATAGGCATATACGATAATGCCCGATCTCCAACTCAATTCGGCTACACTTTCAGCAGTGATTGCTAATTGACGCATGTACAGACGTGTCTAACTTGAACACTGCAAATCAAGTCCTTTAAACCTTTGTAAACCAGTGGTATCATCTAGACGCTTCCATACATTGCAACAACTAAACAATAAAGCGTTTATAATATTGAGATTTAAGAACAATCGATAACCATTCTCGCGAGTTATTTATAGATAAAACCTTTTGGAATTTCCAGGCGCCTGAGGTGTTTTGATTATTTTGAGAGTTATAGAACGCGCAATGATATTTATTATCTGCCAAAACATGAAGAAAGATAATATTGACATAATTTAACTCTATGTAGATATTGTCTCAATAAATCTCAAATCTTAGTATCAATCTGGTACCAAAGTAGCACTGACATGATTAGTATTAATCGTGTCTCTGCTGCATCACTGATGGAACTATATATTTGGCTGTTTAACGGATGTAGGTTAATTGGTTTGCAGTAAGGAATAAAAAGTCAACGAGCTGCGCAAAACTGACTATGTAAATTTGTTCGTTGTTGTTGTGTCTGTTAGCATTGTGGCGATTGTCAAACCAATCGCCACAAAAAGCATTATTACTGAACAGAGATGAACATATTGTATTGTGACAAAAGAATATATGAGCCTTCCCGCGAGAAAACCAACAGTATGGCTTCTGCGTAAAGTATCGACCCGTAGCAGCATAAGCATGCCGCACAGGCTTACCCGGATAGACACTTTTCTCCTCCTGTGGATTTTCTGTTTCCGGAATCATTACTCTATACCTCTATACCCCTGAGACGGAATGTGGCGGCCCGGATCAGTCTGCGCGGACTGCGCAGGCTGATCTGGGTCGATACATTACGCAGAGGCCATAATGTTGGTTTTCTCGCGGGACGGCTCATATTGCGCATTATATATTTAAACATCGTCTTCTGCAGATGCACCAACATGGATGTAGTAAAGTAAAGTGAAGTAAAGTAAAGTAAAGTATGCAAGAGAAAATAGAAGAAGAGAAATAGTGTCTTCACGATCGTAAAACTACACGGTGTTGTCCGTATGCTTAACATTTAATTTCAGATTCACGAAGCAGACAACATTTAAAAGATCATTTCAGGTAAAGAGTTAACTGTTTCCCCCTTACAGACGTTTTCTGTCGCCTTAAATTTCTCTAACTGAGCAATTTCTTCTTTGGCCACAATGTTTTGAACTCAATTTAAAAAATAAACTCTCATCTATGTCGAGTTTTCATGTTTTTGTGCCAATGTGTTTTTAAGTGTCGTCTGCATCAGATGTGTTGTATGTGGGAAAGGATCAATGTTATAATCAATTAAATGTTGGATATTAACTAAACTTAGGGACGGTAATTACAAATTTAACGTAAAGAACATACCTCATGCATATTTAATTAGAGCGCGAGAGTGGGTAAATCTTTATCACAATTAGGACATCCAATTTGTCTGTTTAATTGCATGGACACAACGTAAGTTAACTGTTAATTTTGGGGACAATACCGAGGGCTTGGCGTGAAACGGTTGTAACTAAAAACCTATTTTGAAAACCCTGGTTTAGGGACAATTTTGACCCCTTTGTAAACAATGCAAATTTAGGTGCCATTGCTCAGAACGAGCAATGGCACCTAAATTTCCATTGTTTACCAAGAAAAATGATTTAACGATTATAAAGACTTTATGGCGAGGTGATTAACCTTGGTAAAAAAATACTAATTTTAGTTACAACCATTTCACGCCAAGCCCTCAATACAATGAATGTAAATTTAGAAGAAAATGTTAAAAACTGAAATAAAGAATTAAGAGCACCATATTTTTTGTTTAAACTTAAAGTCATCAAATTTGAAAACGTTGGGGGAAATAAATGAACTATTTGGTAAATGCTTTTGTAATAAGACCTTTGTTTAATTTCAACACAATTCAACATACTTTCTTTATTGGACCTTATAAAGAAGATATTGTTAGCACAATTTTCACGAAATGCTC
Organism: Serripes groenlandicus; assembly: GCA_031761405.1. NCBI lineage: Eukaryota > Metazoa > Mollusca > Bivalvia > Cardiida > Cardiidae > Serripes > Serripes groenlandicus. The sequence continues at coordinate 2,586 of JASEVX010001340.1, read as the reverse complement.
AAGTTGAGTTATTTTGATCGCACTTTGTCCGCCAGTGGGTCAATTCGGGTAAAACGTTACAGCAAGCATCTTCTCAATGCTCTCACCAATCTTTCTTCATTGTTTTTAATCTTTGTAGAATTCTCGTTTTCATGGCAATCGAAAGAAAGACAACTTTTAAATTCTTCCTCTCCCAAACTAGTTCGCAGTTTTTCAAACAATTTGTAGAAATGATTCTTTGGGGCCCTCTCTACCAGATTCCTTGAAGCCATGTTATTTGGTAAAAGAACCCAATGGCCGCCAGATGGCGGGGCTGTATTGCCTTATATGGCTAAGGTGAAAACTTCAATTTAACCTTTGTGTCCAGAGTGTAAGATTTAAAGAAAATAAATGTCTGGTTTGAAATACTATCCTGTACAGAACCATTTCTTTGGTGACCTTGTATCAGTTTTTTCAAGTCATTATACTTTGACAAAAGACAAGAGACAACTTAGGTTTGGGTTAATTCGCCTTGTGACAGTGGATATATACTATTTCTCTTCGGCCTATTTTATTACCTCACCTGGCCGCATAATGAGTTATTGACGCCGCGTGGAAGCGCGGCGTCAGTATGGGATAGGTTTTAATTTTGTACCATGGGGTGACGTAATCGAAAAGGGAGAAACCAATGTTAGTATTGTTAAAAAAACCTTTATGAATCAATAAATTGTATAAAATGATTTAAGACACAAAAAGATACAAAATAGGCATGTATTATTAAAAAACTTTAGACACATCTAATGGGTATTTAATAACTTTCCCCTAACTTCATAGGCTACGCTTTTTTTATAGTTTGGTTTACGACCCGATTCATCAAAGCTCAGAAAAAAGTTGCTGGCGATGTTTTTGCCTATTTACAATATTGAGATTTTTAAATAAATGGGTAATCTTTAAAAAATCAATGATGATTCATTTTAATTATTACATATTACAGTATAATTCTAGAAACTGTAAAAACAACGTTAACCCAAATATGCACTAGGCATGGCCGTCACGTGACCCGTTCTATTTGTAAATGCAGCATGTCATCGCTTGGCGATTTTGGTCATTCTTATTGAATAGACGACAAGGTGTCATCGGTTCCCATAGAGTAATTAAGTTGTCTCTGCTTCCTTCCGTTATGAATACTTCGCTGTTTTCACGATTTCATCCGATTACTAAAATTCATGGGATTCGTACCCGGTTTTTCATGTTTCGTTCGAGATGAACGATTCGTACCAACTGGTTTTCGCTCTTTGCTCTTGGGGAACTGACTTGACCATTTTCTTTTGTTTATTTTTCAGTTTTCTACTGGCATGTTCAAAACGATCAAAGTGACATTACAAACAAACAAAACAGACTTAATAATTCTTGCTATATGTTGACTATACATGTATATGTGAAATGTCATAAAGCTCAATCTTGATTATAAATGTCTTCTTCTTTTTTTTTTTAATTACTTCGTATTTTTTGTTTATATACTCCTGTTTTTGCTATCATACATCTGCTAAACTGGAAGGAGAATAGACTTCCCCCTCTCCTTCCAAAGCTTGTGTCACACTTAACTTATAATTAGAGGCAATCAACCTTAATATATGTTAATATTTAAGCACGTATGTTTGTTTTTTATCTAATGGATCTAGTTAGAGGATTTAAAACAGTTTATTGGTCAAAAAAAAACACTTGAGAAACTTCAGCTTGTATGACACATTATAGTTGCAGTGAATGTTAAGCAAACCGTGAACCAAATGGTTTCAGGACTAAACTTGTCATTTCACGACTAAACTTCACATGCTGAATATCACATAGATCGTAGCATATAAAACGTTTAATCCCTACGTCAATATTGACCCTTTTTGCTCTTGGTAACCTTTTTATATAGGCTATGGTAGCCAGGTGAGCAATATAGAAACATCTTGGCCGTATTGTTTAAAATAAAGGGACATTTGGCCTTCTTGTTCGACATATTTACATCCTGTCTGCATGCACAGGTTATTTAAATGTACTGAACTGCATCTGCTTCCTTTAAGTCATGCTTCAAAATCATGCGCGGCGTCTTTGATGCTTTGCATCAAAATTCTTCTTGTTGTTATTGGCAAGACAAATGAAATTACATGACACAGCTTCGAGATCCAGGGCCATGATGGACCTCTTGTTTGTGTAATACATCAGTTGATTACCATGTGGTCAGATAAAAGTTTTGTTGTGGGAATTGTGTTGTTTCTGAAACATTTCGGCAAACTTTATCAGCAATAATTAAAGACAAAGTTATTTCTTAAAATGTGTTAACCATAAAATTGAATGCAATGAAAACAATAGAGAACTAAATTGTGAAGGCAATTATCTTGTAAAGTTTTAGATTAAGGTATGACAAAAAAGCTCGTTTAAAATGTGTTCCAATAAAACTTAAAATACGGTCTAGTAAAACAGCAAGTCAATTATCTCTGAGCGTCGACAATTGCACCCCTGCTGGTAGATTAATTTAAAACGCCTACTTCACAAACGGTACGACGAAGAGTATATTATATAGAATAGAAAGTCATTGACTTGCTGGTATTTGAAAGATGCTTTTTCACCGTCGTTTTTGTT